>ML819035.1:65664-80682 GCA_009831015.1 Picea engelmannii | reverse complement strand
AGATGGAACATTAGCGATTAAATATTTCTCATAGAAAAGCATGTTGGCTTTAACTCAAAAAATATATTTATTCTGCAATTTCATATCTCCTCTTTTCACATGGGAGACAAACAATCTACAACTCTCAACCTGAAAAAGACAGAATGTTACCTTTCTCTCTAGGTTATATACACGCTGATATCCCCTCATTTCGAAAGGAACCAATAATTTCTGCCAAATAGAAACAGGTAAACGTCTATCAGGACCTTAAAAAATACTTTTAAGAATTGATTCCAACTTCCTTCCAAAACTTCTCCTGCTAAGGTATGGCACATAAATGAAGTCTAGGAAAGAAAAACATTCAAACCAAATACTAAAAATTCCTCAAGATATGGTACTCAACTAGGGACTATTGAAAATACAGGGGTCAATATAAAAGCTGACATAATGTTTCCGAATGTATATGCATTTGATTAGTTGCATATTCACCAGGAAAACATAGTAGCATACAGGCTAGTTGGATAGTTGGATAGTTAGCATGAGGAAAATGAAAAACTAAACAAGGGAACAATCATAAATAATTACTGGGCATTTTGCATTGGATTGTTTAACTTTACTCTTAAGGCACTCCTAATGTTACAAGACTGATACTGCATTAAAAATGTCGGTATATTTTCCAATTCCACAATATCTTAAAATGTTAGAAGTGTATTTTTCCTATATTTTGTTGTCCACATACCCACCATAACTAGTAAAGATAAAATATGCAATCTCTCTCTCTCTCTCTCTCTCTCTCTCTGGGGCAAATAACTGCACAATAACATATCTTCACTATTCTTAATTAATTTTCACTATTATTTTGATATCATCTTACTTTATTATTATTAGAGAAAATTTTGATACCTTTTTAAGATGAGAACACAGACTGGGGACAGGGTAGATATGTTTAAATGGTATAGATAAGATGCACACATAAACATCTCTTGCAATCTCTCTGGGCACCTGTGTACACATATAATGATGACAAGAAAGCCAAATTTGTCCAAATTGAAGAGCTTAACAGATGGAAATTTCTACTTTAGTATTCTGACATTGTTTCCATTACTACACTCATGAAATTGATCAGCAAATGACATTGATAACAAATTTCGAGTTAATACTGACTACAATTGTAGAACAGATATAAGGTATAATTCTGCATATTTGAAAGAAACTTTGGCAAGCGTGACCATTGCCAGGAAACATAGGACATCCAATGCTTGGACAAAGATTTTTCTCTCTCATGGGCCATACATATAACCTAAGTTGTTAGGGTACATATACAGATACAGAGGTGAATACGGATATGTCAGTTTTACAGAAACTTTCGGATAAAATACAGATGGACAATGCATATATAACTCTGTTGCACAAAACTCCTAAACTGCCCAGGTACCAGTACCGGAAACTTAAAGAAACTTGAAAATGCCTCGGAAACTTCTTAGAAACCCCAAGTGTACATGAGGGGTGTGGGACCCATATGAAGTCTAAATAACCCTAATCTATGGAAAATGAAGACAAATTGACCTCTTATTTGTTTCTAAACCTACCTACAAATTAACCTATCATTCTTATTTTATTGCAAGATAATGTGTTTTAAAAATATATATATATATATTCTCATTTTATTGCAAGATAATGTGTTTTAAAAATATATATATATATATTCTCATTTTATTGCAAGATAATGTGTGTGTGTGTGTATAATATATATATATATATATATATACACACACACATTATCTTGCAATAAAATGAGAATGATTGATATATATATATATATATATATATATATATATATATATACACACACACAAACATTGTGTTTCTCCTAGCGTACCCGTTTGGGGGGGTTTCCAAGTGTTCCGTTTCCGAAACTAATACATGTTTCATGCAATTTAGATATAAACACACACAATAGATGTTTTTAATTTTAAAGTTTGACCATGAGCAAATTTGACCCAATAGAGGAAAGAAAGCGGAGATCACAACCCCACCCCATAGTATCAAAGATTAGAACTAAGATAACCTTTTTCGTAGATAGACCAAAATTGGCGCATCCCCTGTCTGCACAAGACCTCACGTGGGTCAAGGTAGGTCTCTGATATCTTAAGAGACAACATAAACACCTTAGGTGTGCATATGTGCAGATTAGGTGAGAACAACTACCTGGCATCGTGCTACCTCAAGAACTACATTGTGTAACCAAAGTTCAAAGAACTATCGCTATGTTCCAAGTAAAGGAATTACCTAGCTCAACAATCTAAATTATTGGGGAGTTGTCAAAGGTGGCTTGCCAAGTCGGTGAAAACAAGCCAATGTTAGCGAGTAATAAACCAGATTACACAAAGATGTGAGCATGGAGCATAACTCCAAAATAGATAAGAGAGATGAGTTACACAATAACTCCTTAAAGAATAGGAGAACCCCTTCAAATACCCCAATACATACAAATATCCCAATCACATGTTCCTCCATTATTGACTACATTAATATCTATATATCTCTATTCTCCCTCATTGCACATGTGGCCCCATCATTAGGCCGACTCCTATTACATATACGGTTATACCTCTATCCCATTACATATACATTTCCCCCTATATATGCCCCCCTTGGGCTCATATCACACATTATACATAATACACATACACATACATCCCAAGGGGTTCGCTGAACCAATTGTCGCCAATGTTGTTGGGCATTTTGCTAGTTTCATTCCAATAGGTGTAGAAAACATAGCTCAGAAATACACTAAATCATACACAGATTTCAACCTCCTATTAAGCTTCAACAGTAAAGCATTTAACCCAATACTGAACTGTACTTAATGAGCAGAAACACTAAATGACAGATCTGAAACTAAAACCAGTGGCGGAATATCAATGAACAGTGGACAAATTTACACATTTGGCACATAAAAATTTGGGCAATGCCCTTTAAAAAATACACAGGAAAAGATGACAGATTTAAGGAGAAAAACTTCTTATTCAGCTTTAGGGAAAATATCAGAGTTACATCAGCCTTATAACAGCATTTAAACACAGTACTTATCTCTCTTCCAGCAAGATACCCTCCTAGAAAACTGAGCCAGAATTCTGTCTTGGAAATTGTGCCATGGATGTATGGCCTGTACGGCCCAGTACAGTCAGCAACAGCACCAAAACGGCCTAGGAAATCATGCCAGAAATATTACAGCACTGTAATATCCCTTGCAGAACACAATTAACTCAGCAAATATGCCTAGAAAGTCGAGCCAACCAGATGTTAAAGAACAGCCCTCGATTTATATGCCCTTCCCTTTGTTGTATGGCCAGCAATCTCTGTTGTACGGCCTCCTCCTGTAGCTACAGTACGGACAGAAATAAATGCAGTCTTCTCTTTTTGGAATGTGTGTCTATCCCTCACCTAGGGATGTGTGCCAACTCCCTCAGCTGCTACTCTTTCCCTCCAAGCAAGAAATTTCTCTTGGACAATGTGACTCTTCAAATTCCCTCCAAGCTCTCCTCAAGATGTGCACCCCCCTTCTCCACTAATGTTTCTTTTATGCATTTTCAAAGTGCAACTGCCCTAAACCTTGGTCTTCCAATGAGATTGACGATCAAGATTAGATCTTGCCCCCATGAGATCAACGGTCACAACTCAATCATTTGTTGAAGTCACTTAAGTCACTAAAGTGACCCACAACATTATAAAGTCACTTAAGTCACTAAAGTGACCCACAACATTATAAAGTCACTTTTACACTTTAAAAATAAAAAACTCAACTTTATAAAATCACTTTATAAAGTTACTTTATAAAAATAAAGTCACCAGGGAGAAATATGTTCGGTCACTTCTGCATGTTGGGCGCCGCCTATGCAGAAGTACCTCTGAGCTACCAAATCTAACACTCCCTCTTAGCGAGAGAGGTACTTCTGGTACCTCCACCAGAATCTGTCTCCAAATCCATCATCCCATTTGCTTCCAAAGTTGCTCCCTCTATACTAGAAGCCTTTGCTCCCTCTCAACAGGAAGCCACTGCTCCTACTGCACTGGAAGCCTCTATTGCTACCTTCGTTGATCTATGAACTGAAAACATGCTCCTAGGAGACTTCACACTCTCCTAAGCATTCGTCTGTGTCAACTCATGCTTGTTGAGTCCTCTGAGAGTCCTGGAAGAGGATTGAGTCCCCGGTATCAACTCTCTCTCTCATGCAACCTGCCCACTCTCCGACACAGAATCTGAATCCAAAAACCCACTGGACCACAACACAAGTCATCCCAACAACCTATACAACCTCTCGTACCTGACACCGAGCAACACTGTTGTGTTTGGAGTAGCTCCCTCTGGATATAATAATACCCGTCCATAGTAAAATCCAACTCCAAATCCATCAACCTCCAGAGTTGACACTGAGAATAAGTTAACTGTCATCTCTAGAATATACAACACCTTGGCTACCTCCAGAAAACCTCCTGACTCTAGTTGGAATCTAACACATCCAACCCCCTTTACTACAAGTTGTGAGTCGGCCCCACTGTCAACAACGCAGTCTAAGTCTATTTTTGAAAGACTAAGGAACATTGACCTCATTCCCGTCATATGTCGAGAAGCTCCATTGTCCACGAACCACACTTCAATGTCCTCGAACACGAGACAACCACTACCCACAGGACCAGTCATAAGAGAAAATTCCTTCTCATATTTCTCGACAAACTCAACAATCTTTGTTGATGCTAACACCTCTGGTTCTTGCTTCTTCTTCTTCTTCTTCGGACACTAACTAGTGTAGTGGTCAGTCTTGTGACATGCAAAGCATCTCACTTTGCTCATGTCCTTCTTCTTCTCATTGCTCTTTCCCACAAGAGCAACGTCCTTCTCGTCTGAACCATCCACTGCCTTCTCCTGAGACCCCTGTCGGATCTCCTCCTGTGTAAAGTCATCCCACAATCTGCTCCAGTCAGGGAGCTTCTCTCTCCCCACCATGCACTTCACGAAAACCTCCCACTCCTTAGTGAAGCCTTTGAGAGCTATACGCACCAACTCTGAGTCTGGAATAACTTCTCCGACAGCTTCCAACTCATCCTTCACCTGTGCAACTCAAGTGAGGTAGGAGGTCACACTCTCTCCCTTTGGCCATCCTAGTACTATGGAGCTTGTCCCCAAGAGACATTTTCCGGTTGTCGTTCTTTTCCTCATACAAATTCTTCAGTGCATCCCACATGTCCTTGGTTGTCTTCTTCTCAACCAAATGTGGAATAAGGTGGTCTCTGAATCTGTCCAAAATTATTCTCTGAGCCTTAGCTTCCTTCACTTCATGAACATCCAGAGCTATGGGATCTGACGCAAGTACTGGCACGATGGTGTCCACAAACGACCACAACTTGTTCTCCTTGAGAACACTTATGATTCTTACATTCCACTGCAGGTAGTTGGAGATCCCCTCCAACCTTCAAACCTGATGTAGGAAGTCATCTTTGTCCAACTGACAAAGAACCTTCTTTCCCTTCCTTCCAAGCAAATGCCCTAGCAAGTCACTGTTATTCCAAGGGCCAAACTGTCCAATGAACTTCATAGCACCAGCTCTAATACCATGTAGAAAATATAGCTCAGAAATCCACTATGTCATACACAGATTTCAACCTCCTAATAAACTTCAATAGTAAAGCATTTAACCCAATACGGAACTGTACTTAATGAGCAGAAACACTAATTGACATAGATCTGAAACTAAAACCAGCAGCAGAATATCAATGAACAGTAGACAAATACATCATTCCTCTATTGTCTTACTGTGGTTATTTGTTATTCCTATCATCCAAATTTCTGCATGCAATAAACCATGATCAAACTCAAGAACAAGACACACATGCCAACCGTTTGACAAAATGCTTCAATGAGTACCGCTGTCATAACTATAACAGCAATCTAATAAACAAACAACAGATATATTCAGATCTATAAGAAGGTTGCAAACCATCTCATTGGTCACCAAAACACATCAATAACCTATCCTGAGGTTGGGGCACCAAAAACAAGGCATTTGGCTAAGTAAATAGGCCCTACCATCAAAGTGTTTGACATAAGTTCTCAACCACATAATTCTGATTTTTATATCAGATCTGGTTGGGAACATTACAAAGTGACACTTACCACAATACCTAACTTGTACCTCATGGAGCAAGACCCATTGTCTTCTGGAAACATGCTGATGTGGTGGATGCCATCATGATGAACCAGAGAAGTGTGGTGGTGAAGTGGGTGCTCATCTGTGTAAGTGGACATCACAAGTCAATCCATCCCTTGGCACTACATGTCTGCAACCTGAGGGCCTCCAGACATCATCTCCTTAGTTATCCCTAGAAATGGAGGATAACAAGGCCATCAGCCAGCAAGTTGAGGAGTCAAAACAGCAGTGCTGATAGGTGGAATGTTTTTGGAAACAACACTAAAGAGATCAGTGAGGTACCGAGTGAAGACAGCGACATATTAAAGGATAAGGTTCTTTAATTCTATGCAGGCGTATTTCCTCATCTAGGAGGCTTCTATCCAGGACTGATAATTGGCCATATTCTGAAAAAGATCTTTTGCTGATGTAATTTGTTTATCATGGATACAAATACAAGGTCTACTTTGATCTACACCATACACCATTGATTGGTTGCAAGTGAACTCATGAACTGATCATCAGATATTACACAGAAGTCGATCGATTCAGACTTGGAAAAAGGGATGCAGTCTGGGATGACAACAGGGGCAGGCCTGTAGGCTGCTGCATACAGATTTGAATGGCTGAATGGATGTATAGCAATTGAAGGCAGTTTTCCTGTAGAGAGAAAATAGTAAAAATGCAGTTTCAGGGTGAAGGTTAGCATTGCACGACCAAATCAGCACCTACAGGAAGGATCTCAAAGAAACATTTAAGTGCCACAGTGGGTAAACAGCCAATATCCTAGCAGAACACTGGTGATTCAGAGATGAAAAAGAGGTCAAACAGCCAAGATGATTCGATCTTTTTATTATCCTAGGCTCTAGCAATTGTACTAATTCTCTCAAGCCTTAGAGATTAATCTTCCTACATCCCCATCTTTTCATGCAAACAGGATAATTCGCAGAATTATTTTCTACAAAAGTTTAGTAGTGAGCAGACAAGGAAGTCTGTGCTATTTATAGAGGTAGTAGTTTCCATGAATATCCCATCAAAACTTTCTCCTTTTCTGTCCATGAAAAAAACTTTCCCTTCTTTTCTGGATTTGGGGAATTCCTTGATTTAGAGAGTTCGCTTGTTTGCTTTGTTGGAGAGATTGATTGTCTCTGGATTTTCCACTAAAGCATGAAGTCATGCAACCTACTTTCCATTGAAAGTCATCATGTAACTGTTGTTATTTGAGGAGGTTGATTTGGTGTAAAAGCAGCTACAGGAAAGGCCTTAAAAGTAGCTGAGGGAGGAGTAAACAGCAAAATGGTCACAGTTGGCAGGCATGCACAGACTTGTCCCCTTAGCAAGCTTTCTTTCCCTCTTCCAAAAAACTTCTAGGGCGAGTTCACTTTGAGGGAGTAAGTTTTCTATATATGCAGATTTGCAAAACAGTTTAGGGGTTGGACAATTTTTATATTGAGACAGTATTGTTGCAGCAGAGATCTCCTCACTCTTCCACCTACCAGACTTTGACCACAACCTCCACTGCAAGAAAGGAGATCAATGGTAGACTGTCACCTATGACTCACTATGATGCAGACAAACTCTTGGGTAATAAGTGATGTGATACAGTTATGCTTTGTTCTAGATCTCTGAATCTCTTGGTTGTGTTGATTTAATTTCTCTTGTAGTGTTGGTTCACTGTGAGTTTACTTTGGATCTCTTTCATTTAAGGCACACATTCTTTCATGCATATCCATTTATTTTCGTTATTACACATATCTCTCAAATCTGGTCCCAACCACTTGAAATTATTATTTGAACTCACCCTCACTCTTGATTGTTTACGAAAGCTCGAGAGGGAGTCTTCGGTGTGCTGATCATCTTGGAATACGTGCAGATTTGTCAATTAGATGGCAGCATACATCCATTAGGGGCACCCCCATGAGACTGGAAAAGCATCAGTCCAAATGGAGAGGCCTTCCAACTGTGATGGGTTGTTTTTCCTGCAGTTGTTGGGCGAATTTCTCTGTACAGATTTGCATGATAACAGCACCCAATGACATCAAATGTAGTCGAGACAGTGTTTTAAAAACCGGCGAACCGGAACCGGAACTGGCAGGTTTTACCGGTTCGATGGCCGACCGGGTCAAAACAGTCAATAAACCAAACCACCCGGCCTGTTTATGACAAAACCGGCCGGTTTGGTATCGAACCAACCCACCCGGCCGGTTTATGACAGAACCAGCCGGTTTGGTACCGAACCGGTCTACCTCAATAAACCGAACCGCCCGGCCGGTTTATGACAGAACCAGCCGGTTTGGTACCGAACCGGTCCGCCCGACCGGTTTGGTACCGAACCGGTCCGCCCGACCGGTTTGGTACCGAACCGGTCCGCCCGGCCGGTTTGGTACCGAACCGGTCCACCCGGTCGGTTCGGTCCTGACCCGCTGTAGCGGGCCCGCGGACTTGAAAAACTTTTTTTTTCTGCGAAAACTAAAACCTAAGATCCCTTAAACCCTAATTCTAATCTACATAACAATCTCACTCCCCTCTAAGTGCCTCACACCTCTCTCATTCAGCATTTGGGAGCATTTGAGTTTTGGAGCAGCATTAATTCTTGAAGAGCAGCATTGAGGAGCTTCTTGGGCAAGTGTTTTGGGCAGTTTGCGGTAGATTTGGCATCTCAACTAGGAGGCTATAGTTCATCTTCAAGTTTGGAGGAGTTGGATTAGAGGTATGTTGAAAATTTTCCACTCTTTTGTATTCCATCTTGATTGTTGAATGTTTGAAAATTTGAAACTTAGTAAGAGTCTAAGACAAGGTTCCTTCTTTGTGTTAAATTTGGCAGCATCGACAGTGATTCTCCAATGAGAGGCCATGTGGACCACCCTAAAGCTAGCCAGGGAGATTTGGAGAATCAACCAATCTTGTGAGGTATTGACAAAAGCCAGGGGGAACGTACAACGTCTGTGAGTCAAACCAAAAGTCAGGACGAATGAGATGCTATATGATCTTGTGAGTCTAGCCAAGGCAAAGGAAGAAGTCTTGTAAGTCTAAGACAAAAGTCAAGATGTAAGTCTAATGCAAAAGTCTAACGTACAACCTTTGTGAGCATAGACAAACTAGTGCAAAAGTCAGGGGGAACGTACAACCTCTCTGAGCCTAGTCAAGCCTTGTGAGCCATGAGCAAAAGTCAAGGCATCTAGCAAAAGTTAGGTTGAATGTACAATTCCTATGAGCTAGAAACAAACAATCTTCCCTATGCAAATAATGTAAATGTATTGATCTAGTGCATTCCATGAAACATGATTCATTAAAAATGCCCCATGTGCCTCGAATCCTGTGTGGGGACACAGATTCGACCAGATTCGTGTCTGACACGAATTTGGATCCTGTCCTTCACACGTGACATGACCCAAATTCGTGTCGGACACGAATCTGGATAGTGTCCAGATTTAGTGACACGTGTCCCGACTTTTGTAGGCCCGCACCCTCTAAAAAGCGCCTTGTTCACTCTTTTTTTCATTGTTTGCTAAACAGGTCAAGGTGTGAGCGACTTTGATGAGCAAGGAAGAGGGTTTTGTGCAGGTTTGAGTGCATTACAAGTGTTGCCAAGTGGATTTGAGGACCTAATTGCAAGTTTTCTACTACAGCAACTATTACAGCAGTGATATTTCTTCCTCCTTCAACAGAAATGATGGCTCAATCATAAAAGATTGCAACAAAAGGGAAAAGGAAAGGAAAGAATCCCAATGTTGGTGTTGCTCCTCCTCCAACAAGTTCAATACCCTCTTTTAGTGTCCCATTTGCTGCAAGTGGAGCTGGAAGTGAAGCTTCAAATGATGGAAAAATCAGCAGTGCAGCAAAACAGCAAGGTCAAGACAGCAAATATCCATTGTGGAAGTATGTTACAAGGAAACAAGGAGATGGGGCCAAGGCAAAGGGGAGAGGGAATGTTTTGTGGACATGTGGCTTTTGCCATAATGATTTTACAAGCACCTATTACCGAGTTAAAGGCCATTTGTTGGGGCTGCCTTGTGGACTTTGAGCATGTAAATCAGTGAGTACATCCAAAAGAAGAGAAATGACAAAAGAGGACATTGTTGGCTTGAGAAAGGTGGCAGCAGCATCCAAGAAAAGCCAAAATGATGATCATCTTCCATTCTTGAAGAATACATCTAGCAATTTTAAATTTGGGAGTGGGAGTGCAACTCAAGTTACTCAACAAGCAAGAAAGAGGGGGGCAACTGGTCCTATGGACAAGATATTTCAGCAAGAGAAACAAGAAGAGGTTGATCTTACCATTGGTTTCTTTTTCTATCTCAACTTCATTTCCTTCAATGTTGCATGGTCTCCTTTGTTTCTTGATATGTGTAGAGCTCTAATTGATCAGGTTCCAATCAGATATGTTCCTCCTAATTCAGAGAAGCTTAGAACCACATTGTTGGTGAAGGCAAAGAAGGAGGTGGATAAAATCCTACAGCCTATCAAATCAGCATGGCCCTCAACAGGTGTTAGTATTGTTTTTGATGGTTGGACAGATGCAGCACACCATCCACTCATCAACTTCATGGTGTCTTCCCTAAATGGAGCAATCTTCTTAAAAGCGGTGGATGCTCTTGGAAAATGCAAGGATGCACAATATATGGGTGAGTTGTTCATTAAGGTTATTGAAGATGTAGGTGTTGATTCTTGTCTGCAAATTATTACAGATAATGCCCCTGTTTGCAAGGTTGTTGGCATGATTGTGGAAGCTAAATATCCACAAATATTTTGGAAACCTTGCATTGTTCATTCTTTGAATTTAGCACTTAAATCTATTGTTGCGGAAGTGACATGGATCGGAAGTCTTATTGAGGATGCATGCCATATCCGCAATTTTGTACAAAACCATACCAATGCCCTCACAATCTACAAAGCATACACACATCTATCATTGTTGAAGATTGCAGATACTCGGTTTGCCTCCTCATTCATCATGCTTAAGAGGTTGAGGGAGGTCAAGAATGCTCTTGGGTCCATGGTTACTTTAGAGTATTGGTCTTTTTGGAGAAAGACRGATCAAGCTTCTTCAAAAAGGGTCAAGGATACAGTGTTAGATGAYGGTTGGTGGGAGAGGGTAGATCTTACCATTAAGATCATGGACCATATCATCTCTTTGTTGCGGTTTGYAGACACGAACAAGCCCATCCTAGGAGAGGTTTATGAGGGGTGGGATTCCATGATTGATTCTGTGAAGACCGTTGTTTTAGAGCATGAGTGCCCTGAGTATGGGACATCAGGAGAGACCTTATTCGCCACCATACAATATATTCTTACCAGCGGGTGGGATAAGAATTGCACATCTTTGCATTGCTTGGCTCACTCATTGAATCCCAAGTACTATACTAATGAATGGCTCAATTTTGGGCCTTCACGCAGATTCCCTCCTCACATGGATGGTGAAATTTCACAGGGGAGGAAGGATGCATTTAGACGGATATTTCAGGATAGAGCATACCTTGATGAGGTGGAGGAGGGCTTCATATAGTTTTCCACTAGCACTGGGAGATTTGGAGGCCATGATGTGCTCAGAGACAGGGGGGCTAAGAAGCCCTATGCTTGGTGGGTAACTCGTGGGGCAACATGCCCTCTTCTACAACAATTAGCCATGAGGCTCCTCTCTCAGGTTACTTCATCCTCTTGTTGTGAGAGGAATTGGAGCACATATGGGAATTTGTACAGTTTGAAGAAGAGCAGGCTTGAGCAGTCCAGGGCAAAGACAATGGTGTATGTGCACAGCAATCTTCGTCTTATTTACAGGCAGAGAGAAGAGTGGTTGAAGGGAAAGACAAAGATGTGGGATGTGTTTCCTGATGATATGGGTTTAGACAGCAGTGTTGAGTTGGCATTAGCCAACTTGGATTTTAATGATCCAGTGCTACAGCCAGTCACTTTTGATGATGGTGATCCTCTTGAGGGGTCATCCTCCACAGCAACAGATGCACAGATTGCATTGGATATAGAGGAGGAGGAAGAGGAGGATGGAGAGGAGAGCAGTGGTGAGGACACTGATATTGATGATTATGTCATGGAGGACTAGTACTACTGAGTCTTGACAGTTCTTCCATCTACGGTGTCGGTTCTAGTATCTAACCTATGTCTATTTTGTATTTTCCATTGGCATACAAACCTATAGTGTTAGTGACTCTGACTCGGTATTACTATCTAGTATCTATACATTGTAATACATTTTGATTTTGATGACTTAATGAGAATGTTGCAGCTAATGGTTCTAATTTCTTGTGTGTTCAAACTTCAATGTTTGTCATTTTATCATCATTGATGTTACAATGTTGAATGTATACAGTATAAACTATAAAGAATCATGACTTATCATTTATGTTACATGTTTAAAGTTTTGTATCATGTCATTTTTGTATGTGTAATTTTCAAATTTTTTTCATATAAATAATTTTTTTAGATATATATATATATATATATAAACGTGTCCTCCGTGTCCTGTTGTCGAGGTCAAAATTTCACGTGTCGGACACTCGTATTTATGTGTCCTCTGTGTCCCGTGTCATCGTGTTAGATGACTTAGAGTGCGTTGGCACGTGTAACATTATCCACCATGAAAAGAAATTCAAGTTGCCTAACTCAGTTGTAAAAGTCGATTTTCAAGTTTAGTCTGACAAGTTGTATGTGGTCAAAGTCAAGTTGACAAGTCGAGCTGCATGTTGCATGTTGCATGTCTAGTTGCATGCATGTCATGTATGTCAAGGTTGCATGCCAAGTTGCATGTCAAGGTTGGATGTTGAGGTGGCATGCAATAGACAAGTCGAGTCTCAAGTCAAGTTCTAATTCGAGTTGAGTCTAGTTACAAAAGACATGCAAGGCTCCTTCTAATTAAAGACCCCTCACCTCTCGTTTACACGCCTTTATATATAGAGCTCGACCTCCTCTTCAATACACACAAGTTTTGCAGCGCAAGACTAAAGGAGACAAGGCCGTGAAGGAGGATAGGATTGTTGTACATATCAGCAGTGAGAGTCAGCATGCAGTACTGTCCATATCAGCAGTAAGAGACAGCTTGCATTGTTGTACATACCAAAGATACAGAACAGTGAATATTGTTGTACATATCAGCAATACAGAACAACAAACAGGGTTGTACATATCAGCAATAAAAGTCAGGCAAATAGAGTTGTTTGTATCTATGTTGTGGGGGAGCGCCCCCCCCCACACCCCCGCTCCCGAAGCGCGCTCCCAAAGGGAGCGTTTAGGAATCGCGCTCCCTGAGCCATGGAGTGTTTCGCTCCCTGCCCAGAGAGCATTTCGCTCCCTCCCCAGGGAGCTTTTGCTTCCTGAGTAAGGAGATTTCACTCCCTGAGCGCTCCCTCCATTAAAAAAATGCTCCCTAAGGATTCCCCTTCAATCCGCGCGTGTGAGGCAAGAGAGGGTATTCTTTTTTTGTTTTGGGAGTGAGTGGGAACCAAGACAAGGTTCCATAAGAGAGGAAAAGCTATGGCTAGGGTTTCTAAGGGATTAAAACACTGACTGACTCCATTTTTCTCTCATTCTATTTCTCATTTGACTCATCTTTGCTAGGAGGGTTTTGAGAGGGTTCTTGCTAGTTCTTGATGGGATTGAGGGAAGATTGAAGGAGAATGAAGGGAGATTTGAGAGCTTGGAAGGGATTGGAGAACTTGGAAGGAATATTGAAGGCTTCCATAGGGAGATTGGAGAGCTTGGAAGAAAGATTGAAGGCTTCCATTTGTGAGAGCTTAGAAGGGAGATTGAAGGCTACCATAGTCATATTCAACCACCATTGGAGAGATAAAGAGGTAGGCTCTCAAGCCCGTTCTTGTTTCTTGTTTAAAAATAAATAAAATCCATTTGTTGTAAACTAGTATATTATGCTATGTTGAATATTTGAATGTTTTCTTCTCCTACTCTTTCCCATTTCTCCTCCATCATTCTATTGCATGTAACAAGTTATTATCAAGGTTCAACAATCATGATGATGATGTCAATGAGGTATGTCATTTTGGCTCCATTTTTTATGTTGATGGTGGTGGTGGGAAGTTCATGTCGAAATAACCATGATAGCGACAAAGAAATAGAAGTGGACAACACAGACCAAGGAGATGAGGAAGGAATGGAAGGGGATGAAGACAATGAAAATGATAGTGATGAACATGATCCCCAAAAATCCAAAGAGAAGTACACACCTCTGTGGAAGTATGTCACAAGGCTTGGGGGAGGTAAAGGGGGTGGAACCACAAAATTTACATGTCACCATTGTCATACAAAATACATAGGTTCCTATACCCATGTGAGAAAGCATATGTGTGGGACTATGTACTAGGATGAAGGTAAGAGTATAGGAGTCAAAACTTGTGTGAGCGTGCAACCTGAAGACCGACTCAAATACTAAAAGGGAGAGGAGGCAACACAACAAATCCAAAAGACCAAAGATTGAACATGAGAGTGCACAAAGAATGTTCACTGGTCGATCTGCGTCCCCCCATGCTAGTGCATTCTCGCCTTCGTCTTCAGGGCGTAAAACACTATTATATTTCCTTGACGAAGGTTGTAGAGATGATGTGGATGAAAAAAAAAATAGGTTTCTCTATAAATGTGGTATACCATTCAATGTTCTTCGCTCACCATATTGGCATGAAATGCTACAAGTCATCAATGGTGCCCCTAAAGGATACAGGAGCCCTGAATATGACAAAGTTGGAACCTTGGGACTTGACAGGGAAAGAGCCAAAATCCAAGGTGCTCTAGGAAAATTTACAAATGATTGGAACCGACATCGGGTATCAATTGATCTGATTGTTGGAAAAATGTGCAAGGCAGGCCATTGATGAATATTCTTGGTGTG
>ML819035.1:11365-25796 GCA_009831015.1 Picea engelmannii | reverse complement strand
GTCCTCAAAGATAGCTCCAAGGGTCAGCTTGATTGGTAGATGCTCTTGTGCTAATTTTTATGGCAAGATAGCCCCACGGGTCAGCTTGATTGGTAGATTCTCTTGTGCTAAATCCAGACCCCACAAAAATCTCAGGGTCAAATCTCATCGGGTCCTTTGGGGTTATCAGCAGCCTACAAGGCTAGCAGTCGATCAACCTTCCATCCGGAAATTCCAGGGAAAAAGGGCTGGCATAGTACCAGAACCCCATTTTTCACTTGGGTGTGTGAGGGTGGGGTGAGATTATTTAGGGAAAAAAAATTATGACAAGGTATGAATAATCTTAACAATTAGCACCTGTAAGAGTAATATGAACCCTTAGTGCAAGGTCATGTGGAAGATCAAGTGTAACCATGGGCTAGACGAAACATAATTTGTGAAGTTGAAAAATATTACAAGGAGCAAAAAGATGACCATATAAATTGAACTACTCATCTCTCTTTTCCTAACAAGGAGATTTAACAAGCCCTCTTGCTTGATCATGTAGATCTAAATACTTTTGTAGAGATGCACAATTAGAGATTTAGAACCAAAAAAGAATGCAAGGCAGTGAGATTTGACCATATGCCCCACCCTCATTAGACAAAGTGCCTTCACCAATTGCACCATGACCACCACTTCAACAGGAACATGAAATCAAAACACTTTCGATGGGGCAGACATAAATTCATTCACCGAAGTGTTGACCAAGAAACAAACTGCTACATCCATTCTATGAACAACTTCTAGAGTATGATTTCTAATGGCGATTCCATGAAATGCAATGGTCGTAGTGAAAATGTGTGGCTTCAAATTGTTGATGATTGCAGCGTCGTGTGACATTCTCCAGGTCGTTCTCCTCTGGACTGAGTTGAGTCGATATGTGAGAGGGCCCATGTGATGGGTGTGTTGTTCTCCTCTGGACTGAGTTGAGACGATGTGTGCTCATGTGTTGGGTGTGCATCAGACTATGGACTAAGTTGTGATGACGTGTGGTCTCTTGTCTACTCCTCTAGACTGAGTTGAGATGACTTGAGATGGTCTCTTGCCTTGTACTCCTCTGGACTGAGTTGAGTCGGCTTGAGATGGTCTCCTGCCTTGTACTCCTATGGACTTAGTTGAGTCGGCTTGAGATGGTGCTCCAGATGGTACTCCTGTGGACTCAACTGAGTGATTTGTTGAGTGTGACGTCCCTGTGGGTGAGCACAAGTGGACGTGTCCCTAGTGGCTGAGCATTAGTGGATGAGAGAGATCCTTGCTATATTGTCTCAAATTAAGATTTACTTGTAACCCTAATTATGTTGTAAAGGGTACAAGTCGGCCCCACCATGTGAAAGATAATTAATATTGAGTAAAGATTAATTATATTATTGAGTTAATGAGGTCGGCCCTATTGTGCCAATAGACACCTTTTGTTGTGTCGAAGTCTTGTATAAATAAGAGTGGATCCCACTCACTCACTTGTCATCTCATAATTTCAACAAGCGCTTGTATGCCTGAAGTGCGCACCTCTCTTAGGCGCTAGTTTCTAGGTTTTGGTAAGCACCCTCTTGTGTGCTAAGGTTTATGGTGTGGGGGATCTTTTCTTGACTCTATAGCAAAGGATTGTTGGGTTTTTCCCTTGATTGAGAAGGGTTTTCCAAGATAAACTCTTGTGTTCTTGTGCATGGTTATTCTTCTTGTGATCTTGGTTACTGGAGCTATTGTATATGGTATTGCTGCATTGTTTCTGGTTCAAGTACATGTTAAATTGAAATAAACTACATGTACATGAGCTAAGCATTAAAATTCAACACAAATGGGTGATTATTCCTTGAAACCCACATGTTTGCTAATGAAATGGGTGGTTGTGACATTGTCTTGGGTGTTGAATGGTTATAGGCATTAGGTCCCATCACCGTGGATTTTTGTGAGTTATACATGAGTTTCTGGCAAGAGGGCCATCGTTGCACTTTCAAAGGAATCATCGTTCGTTCTCCAAAGATAATCAACACCCACCGTATGGAAAAGCTTCTAAAAAAAGGATGCTTCTGCATTGTCTCCCAATTCAATGCCATTCCAACCTTTGAGACACCTTCTCTACCCATCCATCATAACATGCAACTGGTCTTCGCCAAACACCAATCCGTATTGGAAACTCCCCAAGGCCTACCACCCTCGTAAGGTGAGCATGATCAATCTATTCCGTTCATACCAGGTAGCCTCCCACCCA
Organism: Picea engelmannii; assembly: GCA_009831015.1. Classification (NCBI taxonomy): domain Eukaryota; kingdom Viridiplantae; phylum Streptophyta; class Pinopsida; order Pinales; family Pinaceae; genus Picea; species Picea engelmannii. The sequence continues at coordinate 23,566 of ML819035.1, read as the reverse complement.
ATGTATGCCCTTAACGCCATCCATTTGCCCAGAAAAATGAAATTGAAAAGATAGTCCAGGAGTTGCTAGCCGCTTGTATCATCCGCGTTAGTACTGGTCCTTATTCATCACCAGTTGTCATGGTCCTCAATAAAGAAGGCACTTGACACATGTGTCCTGACTTTAGAGCTCTAAACAAAATAACAATCAAGGATAAGTTCCCAATTCCCATCATTGACAACCTTTTGGATGAGCTCAAAGGTGCTCAATTCTTCACCAAACATGATCTCCCCTCGGGCTATCACCAAATTCGCATTAAGGAGGCGAATATTCCCAAAACTACTTTTCACACTCATGAAGGCCATTACAAGTTCTTGGTGATGCCCTTTGTCCTTTGCAATGCACCTTCCACCTTCCATAGTCTCATGAACAACATCTTTCAACCCTTTCTCCATCATTTTGTGCTCGTCTTTTTCTACGGCATCTTGATCTACAATAAACCTTAGCACACCGATGTGGATCAGGTCTTACAATTGCTTGTTAATCATCAACTCTTTCTCAAGAGATCCAAATGTGCCTTTGGTGTCTCTGAAGTGGAGTATTTGGGCCACATCGTTGATCATGATGGTGTACGTGTGGATCCATACAAAATTGAAGTAATGAAGGATTGGCCACGTCCCAAATATCTTAAAAATTTAAGAGGTTTTCTTGGTCTCACTAGTTACTACAGAAAGTTCATCAAGAAATATGGTAAGATTGCAAGTCCCCTCACAGCCTTTCTTAAGAAAATTCTTTTAGTTGGAATGGCGGCATAGACTAAGCCTTCCAAGATTCGAACACTGTTATTTGTACAACCCCGGTACTCTACTCTCCCAAACTTCACTAAGAGAAGACCTTTGTCTTGGAATGTAACGCCTCTACTATAGGCATAGGAGCAGTACTTATACAAGAGGGAAGACCATTGGCCTTTACCAGCAAACAACTCTATGAGAGACACTTGGGAAAATCCACTTATGTTAAAGAAATGATGGTTATACTACAAGTAGTGGATATCTGGCATCCATACCTGCTCGAGCAACATTTCCACATTAAAACAGATCATCGCAGCCTGAAATACTTCCTGAAGTAAAGGATTTCATCCCTTGAGCAATAGAAACGGGTCACCAAAATGTTGGGATATGATTATGAGATCATTTATAAGAAGGGCAAGGAGAATGTGGTAGCAGATGTTCTCTCTCGAAAGCATGAAAAGGAAGGGTCGTGTTACCTCTCCAAGAGGTAGCATATATTTTCATTTCGTTACACCATAGTAAATCCAAGGATGCAAGTTAAAGCCATGTAAGCCATAGTGGACAATTATGTAGTGGACTCCCAGACTTTGTTCAATCATGATCAATCATTTTAGTCCCCATCTCACTATCTCTCGTCCTGGATAGGATTGGAGGTCGTGGCATGGATCTATTGGGACACATGATTGTGTGAACCACAAGTCTTATGTAGGGGTGATTGCCATTTGTGGGGCCTACTCCGGTCCATGTCATGCACACCTATGTCTTCCCACAAGGTTATTTTTCTATTGAGTATGTAGACATACCTTGGCCATGTTGCACTATCAGTTTTGTTCTCAACATGGCAGTCTCACAAAGTTTTCTTCATTGCATGTCTTTTGAGGCAGTCGTCCCCGAGGCAAAAATACATGGGTTCAAAATGACCAAAAAAAAATCACAAGCAAAACCCCTATTGCAGAATTTTCATTAATGGAATATTGAGGGAGATATTGTCTGCCAAGAGAAAATCGTCCCACTTCTAAGAATTCGTTGGGCACTCATCCCAAGGTCAAATGGTCAAGGAATGGAATGTTGGGGGTTTTCTCACCTTGGAATAATTTTGGCAAGTCAAAGATGTTGACTCGACATTCAAAATAATCAATTTTGTCCATCAAATGACCAATTCGTCCCTCTTGGGACAAATCGTAACCTCCATTAATTGGTCAAGCTAGACGTTGGAGTCAAAGTGAGAAAATTGTGACCGTTTGAGCTCATTCCTCAAGATGGAATTGTTCCTAAGTGGAACGTTGGTCTTTCACTCACCCAAATCGAGTCATCTCTTGCACCATACGATTTCTTTTGTGGTGTGGCACACCTCTCATGTGGACAAATCAATTGGTCAAGTATTCTAAAAATGGATTTTATCACATTTTGACCATGGAATGATGTAATAAAAAATATTATCAAATGGTTTAGCCTCCAACCAATTGTGGATGAGCATACCAAGAAAATTACTTTTTTACAAGGGAGGTAGAAACTAGTTGTTACAAATTTAACTATATAAGGCTAGGCCCTCCTCTCATTTGATGTTGTTGAAACTTTGTGAGATCATAATGCCATTTTTCATAACTCAATTCTCGTGTCACTGTGAATTGTCTACTGTAATGTTTGTTTTTCTTGGTCTAGGATTATTTTAATTGTGCTTTGACAGGGGTTCCTTAGGAGAATTGCGAGAGATAATCAATTAATCCATTGAGGGGCTACATAGTCATGTGGAAGAAAGAAGATAGACCTTCGTCTCCTTTCTTTGTGGGATCCAAGTGTAATACACCCCAAGTTGTTGGACCAACTCCTTTGAGAGTAGCTTTAACCAAGTGGTCTAGTATCACTTCAACCCTAATTGATTGATTGTCTTGGAGACCATCCTGTAGAGGAGCTCTCATAGCAAAATCCAAGGAGGAACCCATTTATTGGTGATTTTCTAGCATTGGGGGTGATAGTCTTTCGATTCCAAACCCAATTGTCTAGAAATCCATCCGGGTCAATCTTAAGCTTACGGGGTACTCACAGACATCTTAAGGTAAGAGGTAAAGGTAAAAATCTCTCAATTTCTTCAGCCATTAATCTTCAAAATATATTTTAAAATCAAATATTTTATTATAAAAACACAAAAAAAAGCATACCCTAGCTTTGCAATTCAATTTTATCTTTTACAAGCTAGTAGATCTTGGGGTTTTTGCTATTTGGGAATTTCTCTACCCCAAGATACATGTCCCCTTGAGTTTTATGCTTACTCAAACACATCTTACAAGGGTTTTATCAAGAAATAGTGTGCAGGTCTGCATTATAATAGTAAGGAAAATCTTCAGAACTACACATTAATTTCTAAAACCTAGCAAGAAGAATTTTAAAGCCGATAATTTAACTACCCAGAATTTAATTCTTTGCTGATATAAACTTTGTAAATTATGCAGAAAATCACGGCTGAATTTTTAACTTAAAATGCACAGCAGAAGCAACATGAAACCAAGCACATAAATCATCAACACCAGAAATTTGCCCTGGAATCCCCAGAGTGGGAAAAACCAGCAAAGAGGGGCTTTTATTGGGCTTCTGAGAAATTAGTTACAGCAGCAAATTTACAAAGAAATATTTAAAGCCTGAGTTTGACTCCTCTTGACAGTACGGCTCAGCAATTTTGTTGCTGTACGACCCAAAAGAAACTAAGCTTTGTTAGGCCTCTTCCTTGGCTGAACTATATGGCCTATACGGCCCCTTCTTCTGGTTGTACGGTGTGCCTTGGTACGGCCCTCTTCTGGTTGTGTTGTACGGCCCAAAAATCGACCTCCTCCAACAGCACAATTTGGCCCAAAAATCGGCCTACTCAACCTACTCAAGTCGGCCCTCTAAATCAACCTCCTCGCTACCCAAAAATCGACCCCTTTCTCTAGTTGCTCGCCCCCTTGGATTTTCTCACCAAGCGCCCTCTTCTTCAGCTCAACTCAATGAATGTGTTGCGTCCTCACCCTCAGCCTCCTTTTATCACTCTTTTCCCTTCTCATGAAGTTTCTAGAAGACTCCAGAAATTCACTATAAGTGAAAATTAATTTCCAGAGTCAAATACTTTAGAAATCCGAGTTAAAAGCCAACAAAAATTATTCACATAATTTTTATGTTTTTCCTAAGTTAAAACTTAGGATAAAATAAAAATGTTGATCTGGGTATTAATTAATGTCCATCAACATGCCTAGGACACTTAGGCCAATGTTGAGACACCTTCCAAGCTACAAAATTAACACTCCCTCTTAGCGAGGAAGGTGTTATGCACCACCCCCAACTTATCCCTGAAGAAGACAAACTTGCCTTTCAACAAGGCCTTTGTGAGAATGTTTGCCACCTGTTCACCTATAGGCATATACTATAGCTTCATTGTCCCTTTCTACACACAGTCCCTGATGAAGTGAAATATGATCTCAATGTGTTTGGATCTGTCATGGAACACTGGATTCTCAGAGAACTTGATGTAGCTCTGATTGCCATAGTGGATGATTGTAGACTCCAACTCTTGTCCAAACAACCCCATCAGAAGCTTTCGAAGCTAAATGGCTTCACATGCTACTTAGCTAGCTGCCATGTACTCTACCTCAGCAAAGCTCAATGCAACTGACTTCTGCTTCCTGCTAAACCAGGAAACAACTCCTAATCCCAAGCTAAAAAGCACCCTGACGTGCTTTTTTCTGTCAACTGTGCTACCTACCCAGTCTGCATTTGTATAGCCCATCAACTTCACTGCATCTCCCTGGATGTAACTCAACCCATACTCAATTGTGCCTCACAAATAACTCAGAACATGCTTCGCTGCCACCCAGTGTACTCTCCTTGACTCAACCATGAACTGATTGAGTGTGTTCACTACAAAGCATATATCCAATCTAGTGTTGACCAGATACATAAGAGGGCCAATCAACTCCTTGTACAGTGTAGGTTCCACTGCCTCTAATATGGAAGCATCAATCTTCTTCCAGTTGGTCACCATGGGCGTAGACATAGGCTTGCAGTCCTGCATACTAAATCTCTTCAGAATCTCCACCGCATACTTCCCTTGTCCAAGGAAAGTATGACCATCTCATTGCCACAATTCTAGCCCCAGAAAGTAGTGCATCAACCCCAAATCATTCATCTCATACTACGAAGCAAGGTCCCTCTAACACTCCACTATGAGCCTCTCTGAACCTGTGAGAAACAGGTCATCCACATACAACACAAGAATGAGTGGCTCACCTCCAACTATAATGTAGTAGAGGTTAGAGTCTACCTCACTCTTGGTGAAGCCCATCCCCTGCAAGTAGTTGTCTATCCGTGAGTACCACGCACTGGGAACCTGCTTGAGCCCATACAAGGGTCTCTTCAACCTGTAAACATTGGAATTCCTCCCCTGCACCTCAAAACCCTCTGGCTACTCAATATACACTTCTTCCTCAATGATGCCATGAAGGAAGGCCATCTTCTTCAAGTCCATCCGGTGGATCTTCCACCCCATCTCTGCTGCAATCGAGATCACAGCCCTGATCAAAGCGTACCTCGCTACTGGAGCGAATGTCTCAACATAATCGATTCCCTCCTTCTAAGAGAACCCCTTAGCCACAAACCAAGCTTTGAACTTTTCCACACTACCACCCGCAGTGTGCTTGATCTTGTAGATCCATTTCGAGCCAATCACCGATTTCTACTTTGGCCAGGGCACAACCTCCCATACATCATTCTTCATGATGGAAGCATACTCTTCCACCATGGCATCTCTTCACACCTGCTACTGTGATGCCTCCTGAAAGTTGGAAGGCTCGGGCTCTAGCAACTTGCTCATTAGAGCCATGTAACTGGAAAATATTTGTGGTTCTCTACTCTCCTTGACAGAAGTCCTAGGAGCACCTACGTACTCCTGTGCCTCTCTCAAGGTCTGCTCGACCCATCTAGTCTTCCTCCTCCTGGTAGGAGTATCATATACTAGTAGAGCCTCATGCTCTGAAGTTTGAGCATTCGTGCATGTACCTGCACCTATGACCTGTGTCTACTCTTCCTTCTGAGTCTCAATCTTCTGATCACTTGCTACTGCTGGAACAGTCCCATGAGCCTTCCTCAAGGCTCTGTCCTCCTCGAACTTCACATCCCTCCTGACCATTGTCTTCCTCAATGCAAGGATGTAGACTCTCTATGCCTTGGAATTCTCACTATACCCAACGAAGATTCCCTTTTTCGCAATGGCTTCAAGCTTCATCCTCTCCTCAGAGGGGACGTGACAGTAGACTAAGCATCCAAATACCCTAAAGTGTCCAATATCTGGCTTCTTCCCTGTGAATAGCTCCTCTAGAGTCTTCCTCCCCAACACCTTGTGAGAACTCATGTTTTGTATGTAGACTGCAGCATTGCATGTCTCTACCCATAAGAATCTAGGTAGACCCTAATCATACAACATAGCCTTCGTAGCCCCAACAATGGCCCTGTTCTTCCTTTCTGCCACCCCGTTCCACTGTGGGTTGTACGGAACAGTCAACTCCCTCTTTATCCCAACACTTGCACAAAAATCCTTGAAGGCCTTTGAGTTGTACTCGCCTCCATTGTCCGATCTCAATGACTTGATCTTTCTGCCTGTATGGTTCTCCACAAGAGCTTTGAACTCTTGGAACTGACTGAAGACCTCATCCTTGGTCTTCATGAAAAAAATCCAAGTCTTCCTTAAATGGTCATCAATGAAGTTTAAAGTTTACATAATACTCGTACCCACTCAAGGATATGGATGACATGGACCCACATACGTATGAGTTTATCAAATCAAGGATGCCTCTTGTCCTGCTATCACTATTCAGGGAAGTTGTCTTGGTATACTTCCCCATAGCACATCCCTTGCATACCTCATGATGCTTTGTGCTGAAATCTAGAAGGCCTGTCACAATCTCCTTGAGCACCTTGAGTGCTCCATGATGTAAATATGTCATCCCCCTATGCCACAACTCTGCCATGTAACATGCATTGCTCACCAATGCTCGGGTTGGCTCAAACTCAAGCTTATACAGCTTCTCTCTCCTGACTCCAATCACTTTATCTGTCTTGGAGTCCTTGGGCCATATGTATATTCTCCCATCCTAAAATGAGACCACATAGCCCTTGTCCTCCAAGGATGAAACTGATATCAGATTCTTCGTCATCATTGAAACATACAACACGTCTCTCACCATCAATGGCTTCTCAGACTCCCTCTGAAATGTCACTGTCCCATGTCATGTTGCCCAACACTTGGCATTATTGCCCATCTCAATAACAAGGTCCATCTCCTCCTCCTTCAGACTGGAGAAGTAATCCCGCACTCTAGTCATGTGACTAGAGGCACCATTGTCAATATACCAAACTCCATTGCTGGTTGAACTAGAAAGACATGAAATGAGTGAAAACTCATTCTCAAATCTGGCTGCAAACTCATCAACTTTTGTTGAAGCTGAAGTTGCCATCTGTGACTTCTTGTTGCCCTTCTTCTTGTTTGGGCACTGGCTGGCAAAATATCTCAATTTGTGACAAGCAAAGCATTTAACTTTGCTAAGATCCTTCCGCTTCTCTCACTTTGAGGTCTGACCCCCACTTGGGCCCTTCTTCCCTTTAAACTTGCCCTTGCCTACTAGAGCAAGGTTCTCCTCATCCTCAATCTTAGGTTGGCTCGTCTGTGAGGTACTAACTCGCAGCTCTTTCTAGGTGAAGTCGTCCCATAGCCTCTCCTAATCAAGGAGTTTCTCCCGTGCTACAACTCCTCGGACAAATACGTCCCACTATTTGGTGAAGCCATTCAAGGCTATCCTCACCAACTCAATCTCATTCACTGCTTCCCCAACTGTTGCTAGCTCATCTCTTATCTGAGTGAACTTAGTCGGGTAGGTCGCTACAGTCTCTCCCCTGGCCATCGTGGTACTCCTGAGTTTTCTTCGAGCATCATCTTCCTGCTTTGGTTGTCTGACTGGTATAGTTTTGTCAAAGATTCCCACATCTCTTTGGCTGTCTTCTTTCCTGAAAGGTGAGGAATAATGTGGTCCTTCACCCCATCAATGATAATTCTCCTTTCCTTTACATCCTTCATGAGATGAACAACAAGTTGTGTTGGATCTGCTGGTGGCACTGGAGTTCCCTCAACGAACTTGCATAGTCCCTACTCTAACACCAGAGCTATGCACTCTCTCCATGGACTAAAGTTGGAAGTGCCCTACAATCTGTCCTCGAACCTCAAGCCTGCATCAACCATCTTGACTGTTGCCCTAGCTTACACACCTTCCTTGGCAGTTCAACCTCTTTGCTGGTTTGCTTCCGATACACCCTGAAAATCGACTTGGCTTCTTTGTATTCAGAAGCAAAGATCTGATACCATGTTAATTTCTAAAACCCAACAAGTAGAATTTTAAAGCCAATAATTTAACTACCCAAAATTTAATTCTTTGTTGATATAAACTCTGTAAATTATGCAGAAAAATCACAACCGAGTTTTTAACTTAAAATACACAACATAAGCAACATGAAACCAAGCACATAAATCATCAACACCAGAAATTTACCATGGAAACCCCAGTGAGGAAAACCAGCAAAGAGGGGCTTTTATTGGGCTTCTGAGAAATTAGTTAAAGCAGCAAATTTACAAAGAAATTCTTACAACCTGAGTTTGACTCCTCTTGCACAATACGACCCAACAATTTTGAAGAAGGGGAATTTCATGTGACAATTTGGTAATGGCTCAAAATCGAATGAAGCAGCAGGTTGATCAACATCGTTCTGAACACCATTTTGAAGAAGGGGATCAGGTGTTCCTTTGTCTACAACCTTATAAGAAGACCTCCCTCAAAGACAACCACCACTAGAAGCTTACTCCAAAGTTTTATGGCCCCTATAAGGTCCTCAAACATATTGGGCCAATGGCTTACAAATTGGAACTTTCGAGCTACTCTAAAATTCATCCAATCTTTCATGTTTCCTGCTTAAAGAAAGTGGTTGAATCTAATTGTCATATTTAAACTAGCCTTCCCGAACTAGATGAAGAAGGTTCCACTTGGTTGCAGCTCGAGGCCATCCTCAACAAAAGAGAGCGTCGTTCCCACTAGCACACTATCTTGGAGATCTTAATACAGTAGAAAGATACATCGTCCAAGGATGCCACATGGAAAAAAGCAAATATCCTTCAGAAACTCCCTCATCTCCGGCCTCAAGGATAATGTTGCTTTTTAAGGGGGTGGGCATGTTAGGGTCCTATCCGAACCCCCTAAGTAGATAGATAGGTTTCTATGTATGGAGGCCATCTCTAGTAAACAAGACCCATGTAGTAGTGTGAAAGCAATAATTGTAAGAAGGCTTACTAGAAGGTTCCACCTACTAGAAATTTCCTTCTTTAGAATGTTCTTAGGAGGTAGATAGAACTATATAAAGAAGTAGAAGCAATGTAATGAGATGTCTTGTGAAGTATATTATAATCAGAGCCCTACTAAATTGGAGGTTTCCCTTTCAAAGAGGCAACTGAACATTACTCTCATCAATAAAGGTATAACATTTTGTAGTATTCTAGTTCTTTATTTGGCTATTGTGGTTGCAATCCGTCATTTCAACAATAAATCTGGGATAAATCTATTATTTTTGCTCTGGATCTTCCAATTTATTAATAAAGAACACCACGTAATAAGAATAGAAATAGTCAAAGATGCAGTTGACAATGTTGATGTCAATGTCGCAGGGCATGAGAGATATTTAGGGCAGATATTATTAGTTAGTGTCATAGATTGTTGTTGAGATGCAACATTGAAGTCATGACTCATTGTGGAGGTTTATCAGGCCTCAAAAGATCTTTTTTGTTTTTTAAATTGTGATTTATGAGTGGACAGCTTAAAGATCTCATTGAAAACTTGGAGGATCCTCGCAAAGTCTATAATCAAGGCCTCTTCTTCCAACATGCCAGATCTACATGGAAGACGTGACAATTTTTGGAGGAAGAAATAAGTGTATAACACGACTTTGAAGGAAAGTTAACATAAGAAAAAATAATGCATGATTCTCACCAACGACATATTTGGCATGTATAAGTATTGTTATCGCACAATCTGTACTTGCCTAAAGCCCAAAGCAAATAGATGCGAGATTGGCGTAACAGATTGTGACCCATCACTGTCACCTTAATAGGAAACCCCTTTCTATTTAGGAGTATGTCACAGTCCCCAGGGGAGACGTCCCCAGTGACCCGAGGGTTTGAGAAGGCTAAGGTAAAAGATACAAGAAAGTCCCTCCCCTCTCACAGGTCACTCAAGTCAAAGGTTCTTTGTGTCTTGTAGAGATGAAGCAAAAGGGGAAATAAGGTGTACCTGCCCAAAACAAGACAACAAATGGAAAAAGAATGCAATTTCCAAGTACCATATGATGTTAGTGCTTCATAAGACCATGAACCTTTAAAAAATAAGTAAGCTGATATAATACTACAGCAACGTAATTATTTACAACAACAATGAATGTTTTGTAACAGCCACAATAATTATGCCTCAAAAATGCTTGAAAATGACAAGAAAATATAGCTCTAAGTTGACAGAATGATAACAACTTGTCAGAAGCAAAATTGGCAATGTCTAATCAGCTTTTAATGTCTCTTTTCAAGATAAATTTGTTGTTGTTAGGTGGCTATAGCAATCTTTTGCAACAACAGCAAGTTAGTCAATGAATTAGTCCAGTTTAACGTTAGCAAAAGTTAGTAAAAGCTTCAAGGAAGATAGTTTGAGAGTTGTTTGATCAATCAATCACTATAGTGAGTGGACTAGTGCCTCAAGGCCTCAAGCATCCAAGTCCTAAAAGAAAATTGGCTAGAAAGGAAACTTAGACCCTAGCGAATTCTCTTTCCTTAGACAATTTGGAAAAAATATATGCAATAGGCAATTAGAGTAGGGCTACTAGAGTGATAGCATTTTAGGGCTCTAGTAACTACTTCTAAACAAGGTGCACTTTGAGAAAAAGATAATAACTTATGTTTCTCTCCTAGGGTTTTAAGCAAGCAATTTCATAATCTTTAACATGAACCAAGTAAAATTTACCACAAGCATTCATTAACATAAACAAATTGCAGATTTTCTACTTATTTCACCCAGAATAATCAAGCCAAACCCTAGTTGAAGATCCTCCACAATGAAGAATGGCCAAAATACACCAAAAATTGCCTCTCCAAGAAGTTGTGCACTAATTAGTTCAGCCAATAACCCTTAAAGAGGGTCGAATTTCAGACCACCACTTGTGTGATGAGTTCATGATGAAAAAATGAGTCTTTTCTCTCTATTTATACAGTTTCAATGAACTTTAATTAAAATTAGGTCATAAAAAAACCGACATGGCCAAATTACATCAAAAATCCAAATTTTACATAAATGAAGTTAATTAAACCCTAATTTCATCTCCAAGGGTGATGTCATGCCCTTCTAGGGTGACATTAGGCCCCTAGGGTGGAACACTAGGCCTCAAATGCAGAACGTTTGGCCTCCAAAGGCCCTGAATGCTTCCACACATGCCAACTAGCACACAACTACCCTCATAAATGCAAACCCTAATTGGATGACGTCAAGGGTCAAAATGATGACGTCGTGGGATCTCAAGGGTCAACGTCCTGGTGGAAAGGCAAGACCCCCCCTGGGTCTAGGCCTGCCAGATTGTCTCGGGGGAAACGTCCTTCTTTCTTCCTGGTGCAAGCCTCTGGTATCTCTCTACCCCTGGTTGGGGTCACAACATCCATTTGTGGGCTTTCAGCCCCATGGAGGTCCAAGCTAATCATTCCCCCATATGTACCTATCCACCGAGCAAAGTCCTGCAGTAACAACAAGTACGCCCTACAGGGGTTCATAAGTCACAGGGATCATAGCAATGTTAATCACATCTAATAATCAAACTACCCAAACATGTGCATCAAACCCCCCCCCCTTTACCCAGACAAATGCTCAAAGATGTTATGCAATTTAACAAGTCAGGTTTGGAGAGGGTCTCAAGATGTCCTATTGGGGTAATCCTCCTTAAGTTCGGGGTGTTTCCTAGGTGAGAGCCAATCTAGGTCATGTAAGTGTGTGTGAGGTGACATGGGAAGTGTTTGGGCATAGGGTGCAGTGATAACAGGGAAATGTAGGTCTTACCTGTGGGTGCCTCTATAGAGGGCAAGTTGCACCTTATCATGGATGCCATTGTTTCCTAGCCCATCAATGCCTTTTAATCTTTAGTTTTATTGCTTTTTCTTTTGTGCTTCAAGGGAAGAGCTCAAGGACACTGTCCTGGCTTGGTGACCAGAGGTGACAGTGTTACCCACAAGCATTTCACAGAGATGAGAAGGTTGGCTCGTGATGAGACCCCCTTTCTCTTGGCTATGCCACCAAGAGCCACTACCCTGGTTTGGTGACCAGATAGATGGTAGTGTCATACC
>ML819034.1:85266-104904 GCA_009831015.1 Picea engelmannii | reverse complement strand
ACTTGTCAAATTGCATAATGTCTTTGAGCATTTGTTTGGGGTTAAGGGGGGTTTGATGCACATGTTTGGGTAATTTAATTATTCAATGTGATTTACTTGCTATGATAATTGTGACTCATGTACCCCTGGAGGGTGTACTTGTTGTCTTTACATGAATTTTCTCGGTGGATAGGTATTCATGAGGAGATGATCAGTTCAGACTTTCATGAGGGCTTGAAGCCCAAGGATGGATGCAAAGACCCCGGGATTGGGGCAAGACAGTGACTACCAGTTTGCACAGTGAAGGAAGAGGATGTTTCCTTTGGAGGCACCCTGGTAGGCCTAGATAATGAGGGGCCACCCTTCCCCATCCGGACGTTAGATTTGGATACCTTGAACGTCATCCTAGTAGCCCCATGATGTCACCCAGGGCTAGGGTTTGACAATTAGAGATGTTGGGCTCCAGTTTTGACATGTGTGGCATGGAGGAGGGCATTTGGAGGCCCAACATTTTGCTAGATGACCTCAACGTCTCATGGAGGAGGCCTAATGTCACCCTAGGAAGGATGGTGTCACCCTCTTTAGGGTTTTATTTTCAAAATTGATTTAATTTTCAATTTTAAGAGAAAATTGACATGTAGGCTTTGTTTTATGAAAAGACGCAACTTTTGGATTAATTAGCCATGATTTCCCATATAGATATGGGTAGCTAAGTTCATTTTTTTATCATAAATCATCACACACAAGTGGTGGACTGAAATTTTCGCACTCTTTAAGGGTTATTGGATGAAATAACTAGTGTGCATCCCTTGGGGAAGCTTTATTGTGGTGTATCTTGGCATTTTTTCATGGTGGAATGGTCTTCAACTAGGGTTTGACTTGATTATTCTTGGTGAAGTAAGTAGAAAATCTGCATTTTATTTATGTAATGAATTTTTGTGGTAAAATTTTCTTGTTTCATATCAAAGATTATGAAATTGTTTGTTTAAACCCTAAGGGAGAAACATAAGTTCATATTTTTCCCTATAAATTTTCTACTAGCTTGAATTTTCCAATTATACATTGTTTTGGAAGTTATTACTAGAGCCCTAAAGTGCTATCTCTCTAGTAACTTCACTCTAATTACCAATTATTTTTTCAAAAGCCTAAGGAAGGAAGGTACGCTAGGGCCTAGAAGTTCCTATTCTCTAGCAAAACCTCTCTTGAATACTTAGATGCTTGAGGCCTTGAAGTGCCAACACCTCTTGCATCTACCTATTTCCTTAGACAAGTATTATCATTTATTTATTTACCAAGTGATATTGTTGTTTTTATTGACTCCATAGGCCCCTAAAGGCACTATTTTTTATGCTCTTGTGGATGAATGAGATCAAAACAAATTTCAAACGCTCTTCCTTGAAGCTCTTACTAACTAACACTAACACTAACCTAGCCTAGTAAACTAATCCTACCTTGATGTTGTCATAGTCACTGCTACATCCACTACATAGCAGCCTATCCAAGCTTATATGATCTCTTAAATCAGCCCATAATTTGTGTAAGGCAAGGTACAATCAACCAAAGCTAAAAGTGTGCATTTAATTGCCTCTTCAAAGTACATTTCTGAAAGATTTATTACAACTATCATTAATTAAAGCTTGTTGTTGCTCTAGCAGCCACAAAGTCGAATTGATAGTAGCCTTCCTTTTCAGCCATTCATGCAACAGATAAGGAAATTCAAAAAAGAAAAGCTCATGCATATTAGGGTAGAGATACCTACCTTTGCATTGCTCTATAATCACTCTCATTCCTTTTGTCTCTCACAGGGAAAACTCATTCTCTTTTGTAGCTAACAAATCTATAATTTCCTACTTAAATGGATGCCACCTCATCTCTTTCTTTCATCCTCCCATACAAGACTTCAAGTCCTAACAACGAAACAATTTGTTGGTTCATTTTCATTTTTGTGTGCATCCTTCCTCACACTAGGGGTTTAGACCCAGGGTTCATCCAAAGTCGACCAACAAAATCTCCAAAGCATCAACATATCAATCCTCAACCGAGGTCGAATAAGGTCTCACCCGAGATGCAGAGAGGATCACAAAGACCATAAGGTCTTGTGACAGGGAGGAGAGATAAACATACAACTATCCATCTAGACTAGCAAGCATGTGATTCATATCTGACAACTCATGAGGACTGAGAATTAAAACTATACACACACATATCTCAATAACACATGATAAACATAGGATAAATAAGAATTGTCGCAACAATACTATTCCTTTCATTCCATTCAACACAAAAATACAATATACATCAAAGACACCATATTTGACAGCAACAGAGCTTCATTTCTTCTTTATATATCTCTTTATAAATACAAAACAGTGCACAATGCACAGCCTCTTCACACTAAAGACCTATGACAGACTCACGTGTATATTCAAAGGCATTACAATATTACAACAAGATCAAAGTGAGATCAACATCAGTAACTCTATGCATTGTGCAATATCATCCAGGTCTATTCAACACCATCCAACTCTATCTATGTCAAAACTTTAAGCTAGGCACGCTATATCAAAAGTTGGTCTGGTGCGCACTTTTGGCCATTCTTCATGCAAAAATTGGAATGAGCGCACAGAATTTTTTTTTGTGCATGCACGTAAAATGAACCCAAAACTTTGGGTGCCAACAGCAAGTACATCAGATCTTGCACTGCATATACATCATGATCTTCGTGTCCATTGATTGATTCTCTAAGATGGCAGTTTTGGCACCCTGGAAGAAGAGAAGCATCACAGTTGAGTCCACTGCCAATCTCTTCTTTGAACATGTTTGGGTTCATTTTGGGCTCCCACGAACCATTAACTCATATTGAGATAGTAGGTTCCTGAGCACCTTTTGGTCCAACCTATGGTCGATGATGGACACAATGATGACCATATCTAATGCCTTCCACCCACAGACTGATGGACAAACAAAGGTATTCAACATTATAATTGGCCATATCCTGAGGATGTACAATTCCAAACATCCATGCACATGGGATGAAATCCTTCCTTATGTTCAACATAGCTACAACAGATCCCTCCATAGCTCTATTGGCCACAACTCTTTTCAGGTGTGCTTGGGGTTCCAACCATTGGCCCCCATTGACGTATCTTTTCCCATTACAATTGCACAGGAAGAGTCCTCCCATGCTTAGACCGAGGTTAATCGAGTAGCCAAATTTTTTGAGTGGATCCAACACATCCAACAACAACTTCATGATATTTTACAGAAATCCAATGCCAAGTACAAGTAGCGCCATGATCAACATCGAGTACCACATAAGTTTCAAGTGGGAGATAAGGTATGGTTACATTTTGAATTAAGTATTCATCCTTTCATTGGCTTGCACCCGGTATTAAATGTGGAACTACTTCGACCATATTTTCCACCTCTCCTGGACACTTCGGACGTGGTCGAGCACTTGGCCCCTACAAAACTCAATCTTGACTACATTAAACAAGTGACCGTTGATTAGATCATGGACACCAAGATGAAGGGAACCCACCAGCAGAACATCCATCTCTATTAGGTCGTCAAAGCAGGGAAGTTTCCTCATCAGGGCAAGTGACTCACCGAGAGTCAGATTCAGCCAAAGTTTCCCCATCTAATGGAGGAAATTGATGTAATGGAGACAATTGCTTCCTAGGGGGAGAGGACTAATCCATGTGGAAATTGGTGGCCACCCGCCTATTCCACTGGCTCAAATTACAGTTTCCATCTTGGGTATGTTTTCTACATTTGTTCGGGTCCCGAACTTCTGGGGTCATTTTGAGGCCCTAAATGACACTTTTTTTACTCGGAAATGCCCTATATATCTTTGTTGGGATGTATTGGGCTATTCAGAATATGTTCTCCTCGACTAGACATTTTCATTGGGATAGAAAGCGCCCCAAATATAGATCGTATGAAAAAGTTGCACCCTCGGGAAGTTGACGTCTCAACTACCCTGATCGGGGCCCATAAACCTTTTGTTGTTTCATCTTCCAGGGTTAGGGTTTTGGATGTTTGGGGTTTTATCATTTATGATTTATGTTAAAAAGTCCTTTGGAGCCTCATTGCAATCAACTTCTTTTGAATGAGCATAGCCGACACATCTCTCTTCAAAGATAAGCTACCACCATTCTATATAGCTTGTGTGCTTTACATTTTATAGTCTTTTCTATTCCATGTTGTCATTAATAGAATCTGATTTTTACTTTATTATTGTGTTCCCTGCAATATCTTTGTGTATCTCCTTGCTATATCTATTTTATATTTATGCCTTCATGCCATTATCAAAATAATTTGGATCAGATGCACATGGAGCCTTTTAGCCATGATGCATATAGAGAGGCATACACAGAATATGAGGACTTCAAGGAGGTGTTTTGACAACTACAGGGATATGTGTTCTGAAAGGTGGAATATTGAAACTTATCAAAGAGGCTCACACCTCCAAGGTTGTAGGACATTTTGGTTTTGGTAATATGGTTGTTAACTTATAGAGGTACGTGTATTAGAATAGAATTCAAGAAGATGTAGAATAGTATATTAGAGGATGCATACTTTGTTGTACCAACAAGACTAGTAACAGGAAGCAAGGTCTATGTTATCCCTTACTTGTACTCACTCGACCTTGGGAAAGTATTTCCATGGATTTTGTGGGAGGTTTACCAACAACCAGGAAGTTATGTGAATATTTGTATGTGGTAGTTGATAGGTTCAACAAGATGTGCATTCTTATTCCTTGTAAAAATACTATCAAAGGAAAAGAAGTAGCAAACAAGTTCTTTGAATAGGTCTGGGTGCTCTTTGGGATACCAAGGAGCATCATCTTGGAAAGGGATACCATATTTCTCAATGCATTATGGACTACATTGTGGGAGAATATGGACACTAAGTTGAAGAGATCTACAACATTCCATCCACGGACCAATGGGAAAACAAAAATATTCAACATGACTCAGACAAAAGTAGTCAACATGACTTTGGTGCAACTTTTGAGGGGTTACAATCAAAATCATTTGAATACCTGGGATGAAAATATGATCTATGTATATAACTCTTATAACAAAGCAGTCCACACTTATATTGGTAAGTCACCTTTTGAAACTCGCTTTGGATATTAACCACCTTTGCCCTTGGATATTGTACATGGACAAGAAGGAGGAGTGAGGGAAGACCTCACAGGAGATGCATTGAGAGAAAAAAAAATGTTCAGAAGATTAGGCAGGTCTATTTGCAAGTTTAGGAGACATAGAAGAAGTCAGAAGAAAAATATAAGGCCAGACATCACCAACACAAAACCGAGAAGTCATTCAAAGGGGAGATAGACTTTAGTTATAGTTGAATAAGGAAAGACTACAGGGTCCTGGTAGATAGCCATCAAGCTATGTTAAATATCGGCCTGCTAGGAGGAGAAGGGGTTCCATTCTTTTGCATTGTATATTGTTCCATAGCTAAGTAAAACATCTAAGAGTGTTATTTTGTGAGAATAACAGAGGAGGAGAAGGATTCTTTAGTAGTCGTTTAGGCCACAGTGCCAAAAGATAACTCCATAGTGAGTTCCCATTCCTTTGTATGTGCATTTTATAACTGGAGCAAATAGAGTGGAGCATAGGACTCACCTTCTAGCTAGTTTTTCTCCCGTATTGGGTTTCCCAGGTCAAATATTTTGTTCATTTGTGTGTATGGTGTGTATTTTTGCGCATTCTTTCATTTTTGTATTTTATTTATTTATTAAATTCAAGTAAATCTAGTAATTAACTAATCCAGGATCTAAGGAAATAAACTGCAAAAATCTAAGATTTCAAAATAGTTTAAGATCTGTTGTGACAAACTATTCCAATGGAATATCCATGACAGATTACAGATCAGAGGAAGACATCCCAAAGACAACCTTTAGAAAACCAAATGGTCATTATGTGTTTCTAGTGATTCTTTTTTGCCTTTGTAATGCTCCATCCACGTTTCAAAGTCTCATGAACAAGATTTTCAAATCTTTTCTACACAATTTTGTGCTAGTATTCTTCGATGATATATGAATCTAAAATGAAAGATGGGAATCGCGCATAGAACATGTTGATAAGTCCTTGTAACTCTTGAGAGACAACCAATTATTTGTGAAGCACTCCAAATGTGATTTTGGGGCTCATGAGGTTGAATATTTGGGTCACATTGTAAGTTAGGAGGGTGTATGAGTTGATCCCAAGAAAGTGGCAACTATGCAAGATTGGACATGTCCCAAAACACTGAAGAGATTGAAGAGATGCTTAGGACTTATATGATACTACAGAAAATTTGTGAAAAATTGTGGCTCCCCTAATGTCACTCCTTAAAAATAATGTCTTTGTTTGGAGTGAGGTAGTAGCATAAGCCTTCACTACTTTAAAGAATGTCATATGTACTACTCTAGGATTAGCAGTACCTGACTTTAATATAAGAATTTTTTCTTGGAATATGATGCTTCATGGAGAGGTATTGGTGATTTGTAATTGAGGGGCTCATAACCCACTCACTTCACCAACATGGAAACCTATGTGGAAATTTAAAGTCTTCTCTTTATCTGAGTCTATCTCTGAGTTCTACATAGATCCCTCTGTCTTTTCTAGGCTACCAAGCCTCAGTCCTTTATCTCATGCAAAGATCTCTATTCTTCAAAGCTTTATAGAACAATATTACCACCCTTCTATAATTAGGTGGCAAAAAATGGTAAAGGGATACCATGGTTTTTGCTTCGATAATCCTCTCAAGAAACCAATCGATGCTTCCCAAAAAATACCTCCTTTAGGGCATAGAACTGAGAATAAAACTTCATAACAAAATTCCGTCACAAAGTTTAAAATGATATATATTTCTTTAGCATTTGCATAGGACAAAGGCTCATATGTTTACTTTGTTGGAGACAAAATATTCAATGGGATTATTTGTCTCTTCTCTTTTATTCTTTCTCCATTCCATAATCCTTTTGGATGGATTATTTCTCAACACATGAGTCGGTGGCTACACGTGGCAAATTTTTATTGTCCCACGATGGATTTGACGTGGTATGGGAGTGGGACACGTGTCACCCATTTTTAGTGTGTTGACTTGTGTATTTGTCAGATTTCGCTTGTCCACGTGGCGGCCACAAATTGGCCCTGGAAATGCTTCACTAGTAGGTTGATGTGACACTTGGATAGGATGCTTCAAGGCCCAAGGGAAGATCTGGACCATTGATCGGTCTCGCTTGAAAAAGGTGATGCCAACCTCCCCCCCTTCTAGTCTCTCCTTCGAGGCTGGCATGACCTCTCAGTCTAGGATCGTTCAAGTCATCGAGTCAAATGACTCGTCGGGCTTTGGATGGAACCACTTTTGACTTGACACGAGCCCTTTTTTTACTTCCCCGGCACCCACTATGTGGCACCTTCGAACCCTCTCCTTAGCGCTTTTTTACTCCGACACCAACAACCTTAGATCTCGATGCTAAGATTCTCCCTAGATGTGACCATGAACTGCGACCGTGGGTCAACTCACTTCGCGATCCCGCACTTTGGAACTTTTCACAAGCTCCTTGTTCCTTTTACCGATTTCTGAATCGGTGAATGCTTTAGGACTAGATCTACGGTCCTCATTCTTCTTGTGATCAACGGTTGTGATCAAATCGCAAGTTCGGACTTCACGAGTCCTGACTCCTCTCGACTCTGTTTCTTCTAATTACGAATCAACGATGCACTGATCCTTTGCCACATGCCTTTCAGATCCAACGGTATGGATTGAAATCGCCCTTTGCAACTTCGCGGAGATCCTCTGTTTTCTCCCGGAAAACCTTACGAAGTTCCTTCTCCTGAACCTCTCGATCTTCTACCACCTGTCTCCTCTTTGAAAATGGGTGACTTCTCCGTCTTTGGGACTTCGATAAGTCCTCGACTTCTTTTCACACTTAGCACAATTTCTCCTTTCGAGACTTAGGTTGTTCTCAAAGGATTTCTGCACTCCTTGCAAAAATTTGTGCAACTCTCCTGCGACTTTTCTCGGCTTGAAAACCTCCAAGGTTCCAAGTTCCTTTGCAAGTTTCTTGTGCCCTCCTGACAGTTTCTCACTTTGATTCCTAAGCTTGTAAGGTTAAATATCAACACCTTAGGTGCACTCCTTACGCTGGGCTCAGTTCTTCGATGGCTTCTCCCTCGGCCTTATGGAAAGGTTTAAGGCATATCCTTTCCTTTGTCAATGCACTTCTTGCAAAGCCTTCCTTCACCAGAATGTTCAGCAATTCTAGGATTCTTCTACACCTTCAACCGTGTAGTTCTTGTATATGCTCATGAAAGCTCTATGCCCTCCTAGCAGAGTATTCTAGAGTGTTCAGTAACTTTAGATTGTGCTTCTCTCCACCAAGTATTTGTTTTCAAAGGACTTAACCGCCTTGAAATTTCTCCCTGAGTCTGTAAATTAATATGGTGTGCCCTCCTGGCAGCTTCTCTTCTGACTCCACTGAGTTCATACATGCACCCCTTGCGTCGGCTTATAGACCTTCCTCTCTCTGTCGTGCACTCCTTGCACTTATCCTAGAGAACCAGACTTAACTCAACACACTCACAAATAGAAAACAGTATCTCTATCCCTGTAGATGATTTCTAACATTCATCTACAATTCACAAACATGTAAAAGACATTCATAACACATCACCCATTACACAGAAAGATAAAATAGGAAAAACTGTCATTTTCTATTAATGGTGGAGTCTGAGCTGCAACTGAGTCTCGGCTCTTTGGTTTTCTCCTCTAACCTATCTAAGACTGTCTAACAGTTCGCCACCTTACCTCTAATTTGCTTACAATACAAATATTTATACAAGGGGGTCTCTATGAGCTTCCCTCGCAAGATAACTAATGGTGTCAAATCACCATCCCTAATGTCTATCGAAAGTCCAAATTACAATGACGGAAATTCTACTCCAAATCGAACGCAGATCCATTTTGTCATCAGTCTATTAATGGCGACATTATCTCCAGCTTGTGCGAAAGCATGATTTGTATCTTCCATCTTGTCTTCAATTAATGCTTGGATCACGCCTTGGATTCTCGAGGAAAAAATGAGAGGACAGTGCCTCTCCTTCCTTGAATGTGCACCATGCGTGCTAATTAGTTGGTGTGTGCTGAGATGGATCAATGCTCTTGCATCATACTCCATAGCGGAAAAAATCATGAGCTCTCCAACGTGGTTGAAATCCACATGGATCCCAAACTTTCTCCTGAATCTGTCTCTCGGCTCCTCTGCTTCGCCACTGCTACTCTTGCATCATCCCCATTGCTCGTGCAGGTTTCCTTTCATCCAGCTTCCTCTTGCTAACCAATTATTCTACCGACTCTGACATTAGCTTTCTTATCTCCTCGATCACCTCGACCAACTGCTCTATCGGCTGGTTCTTTTGTTGCAGACTAGCTCGCTGCACTCCCTCCTTATCATTGGGCGAATCACACTCATTTCCCAAGACATATTCTCCCCTTGTGGCCTTATCTTGCCACTATGCTGCAGTCTCCATTCCTACAGGCTCCTCACCACTAAACTGTTGCTCAGCTACCACTGCTCCTGACATATTTTCTCCTACCAGTTCTTCGGTTGTTCCCATTCTAGATGATCCTCATGCTAGTGTGGTCCTTCACCTGCTTCCAACCTAGCCTGTTGGATGTGCAGGCCTTGCACTACCACTCTCCTTTTAAGAGCTTCTAATTCTTCACACAGACTAGCAAAGTCTATGATGTTTGCTTCACCTTCTTCTGCAGACTCCAGTGCTACAGTCATCCCATGTTCATCTTCCTGGCTGAAAACGTTGATCGATCCTATTGAATGCTCTTCTTCTTATATCGGGACAGACCTTAGTATCTGTTCCTTCTCCTCCTTGACAGTCTCTTGCTTTTTCCCTGTCGCATATGCAACATCTGTGCTAGCCTCTCCTTGGCCGCTTGGTAGGAATATCTCAACTCCTCCAATGATCAGAACATCCCTCTGATCCTCTTCCTTCATTATGATGAAATTTTCTTACTTGTCACCATATTCATTCACGCAGCTCACAGTACTGCACGAATATCCATCTGAGTGAGGTTTTTCTTCTACATCCTCATCTGCCAATGAACTCTCAGCTGAGCTCACATATTCTCCCTTGCCCACCTGGCAATCTGGGATGTCTCTTCTACCCACCTGGAAGTATATGAGATCCATGGATCCCTTCTCGGTGCCCAGCTGGAAATCTACAAGACTCTTGCCAGATCTCTTTCCCTTATGACTAAGGTTTTCAGCATGCCTTAGCCACCTCTTTAGCATATGTTGTTGCCTCCTGGACAACAACTTCTGAACAAACCATCTGGCTGTCCTCTTCAAAGGACATTTGTACCTCTAGTGTACCTTTGACTCCTGCTACATCTTGAATGCTAGCTCCTCCATCTGTGCTCGAATTTCATTGAGCTCCTTGTCCATATCCGCCTTGCTCTTCTGCGAGTGGACTTCTCCTCGACCACACTTATGATCGTCAATGGCCATCTTCGCCTTCTACCTACCCTCCTGGAAAGTCTATTGCTCACTCTACAACTGAGAGCATCTTCAGCTCCTCCTTCGCCTGAAATATACAGATGAACTTTTGTTCTGACACCACGTGATGCCAACCTCCCCTCCTTCTGGTCTCTCCTTTGTGGCTGGCATGACCTCTCAGTCTAGGATCGTTCAAGTCGTCGATTCGAATGAATCGTTGGGCTCCGGATGGAACCGCTTTTGACTTGACACAGGCCCTTTTTTTACTTCCTTGGCACCCACTATGTGGCACCTGCGGACCCTCTCCTCAGCGCTTTTTTACTCCTATACCAATTACCTTAGCTCTCAATGCTAAGCTCCTCCCTTGATGTGACCATGGACTGCGACTATGGGTCAACTCCCTTCGCAATCCCGCACTTCAAGACTTTTCACGAGCTCCTTCTTCCTTTTCTCGATTTCTGAATCGGTGCGGGACCAGATATACAGTCCTCGTTCTTCTCACAATCAACGGTTTTCATCAAATCGCGAGTTCAGAATTTGCGAGTCCTGTCTCCTCTCAACTTTGCTTCTTTCGATTGTGAATCAGCGATGCGCTGATCCTTTTCCACATGCCTTTCAAATCCAACGGTCTGTATTGAAATCGCCCTTCGCGACTTCGCGAATATCCTCTGTTTTCTCCTGGCAAACCTTACAAAGTTCCTGCTCCTGAACCTCTTGATCTTCTGCCACCTATCTCCTCCTTGAAAATGGGTGACATCTTCATCTTCGGAACTTCGCAATTCCTCGAATTTTTTGCACACTTAGCGCAATTTATCCTTTCGAGACTTAAGCTGTTCTCAAAGGCTTTTTGTACTCCTTGCATAAATCTATGAAACTCTCCTGCAAATTTTCTCGGCTTGAAAACCTCCAAGGTTCCAAGTTCCTTTGCGAGTTTCTCATGCCCTCCTGGCAGTTTCTCACTCTGCTTCCTAAGCTTGTAAGGTGAACTCTCAACACCTTTGGCGCACTCCTTGCGCTTGGCTCAGTTCTTCGACGGCTTCTACCTCGGCCTTATGGAAAGGTTTAAGGCATCTCCTTTCCTTTGTCGATGCACTTCTTGCAAAGCCTTCCTTCACCAGAATGTTCAGCAATTCTGCGATTCTTCTACACCTTCAACCATGTAGTTCCTGGGTATTCTCACGCAAGCTCGATGCCCTCCTAGCAGAGTATTCCAGAGTGTTCAGTAACTCTAGACTGTGCTTCTCTCCACCCAGTGTTTGTTTTCAAAGGACTTAACCGCCTTGAAATTTCTCCCTGAGTCTGTAAATTAATCTGGTGTGCCCTCCCGGCAGCTTCTCTTCTGACTCCACTAATTTCAAACACGCACCCCTTGCGTCAGCTTACAGAGTTTCCTCTCTCTGTCATGCACTCCTTACACTTAGCCTAGAGAACCAAACTTAACTCAACACACTCGTGGATAGAAAACAATATCTCTATCCCTGTAGATGATTTCTAACATTCATCTACAATTCACAAACATGTAAAAGACATTCATAACACAACACCCATTACACAGAAAGATAAAACAGGAAAAACTATCATTTTCTATTAATGGTGGAGTCTGAGTTGCAACTAAGTCTCGGCTCTCTGGTTTTCTCCTCTAATCTATCTAAAATTGTCTAACAGTTCACCACCTTACCTCTACTTTTCTTACAATACAAATATTTATACAAGAGGGGCTCTATGAGCTTCCCTCGCAAGCTAACTAATGGTGTCAAATCACCATCCCTAACATCTATTGAAAGGCCAAATTACAATGATGGAAATTCTTCTCCAAATCGGACGCAGATCCATTTTGTCGTCAGCCTATTAATGGCGACCTTATCTCCAGCGTGTGCGAAAGCACGATTTGGATCTTCCAGCTTGTCTTCAATTAATGCCTGGATCACACCTTGGATTCTCGAGGAAAAAATGAGAGGGCGGCTCCTCTCCTTCCTTAAATGTGCACCATGTGTGTTGATTAGCTGGCGTGTACTGAGATGGAGAGATGCTCCTACATCAAAAGTTCCAAGAGCGGATCTAGACCATCCATTGAGGGTGCTAATTGGAGATTTCAAGGTTTGGGTTGCAAACAGGACTTCAACGAGGGGACTCCAAGCCTGAATCTTTATCGTTGATCTGGATTTGTGAGAGGCAACCCGACGACACACGAGGATTGTCTATCTATCTTGATCAAGAGCAAAAGGAATGGCTATGGCATGAAACTTTTCACACTAATGTCACCATGGATACGTGGCAGTTGTATACTAGTCCAAGCTGGAACTAAGGTGGCAGCACGACATGACACGTGTCACCCATTTTTGGTGTTTTGACCTCTACATGCGGTGGGTTCCACATCTCTATGTGGTAGTCATTGATTGGCTTTGACAATGCTCTGCTAGCAGGCTAACGTGACATCTGGTCGGGAGGCTCTGCAATCTGAGAGAAGATATGGACCGTTGATTGGTCCCACTAAAGAGAGGCTCAAGTGGATTTGGACCATTCAAAGTGTTGTAGGATAATGCTCGAAAGGGACTCTGAATAAGGAACTACGACGATTGATGATCCATCAGAGGAACTAGGAATGCACGAGAGTCCTCAATCTTTTCCAACCTCAAACCCATAAAATGGCTAGGACAAACTCTTCATGTTGATCTCATCTTTGACACGTGGCAGTTTCTCGTTGGTTTGTTCTAGCGCTGATGTGGAAGAGGGCCAGGACACATGTCACCCATTTTTCATATGCTTTAGGGAAACTTTGGTGGGTTTCACATGTCCATGTGGCATCTCCCGATTGGTTCTGATAGTGCCCCATTGTTAGTTAATGTTGTTATCTCCTCTGCATTTCACCGACGACATTGTCGTCGTTGGGACTGTGAAAACTTGCTTCAAGGGTTTCTCTTTGCATCTTGTTGACGATGATCTACATCTTGATATTTGTCGTTAATATTTCACCGACACTAGGAGAGCCATTGATCTATGCTCGACCAAAGCCACAATTGGCTAAGGTATTGACAAGGTCACACTAACGGCACACTGAGCACATGTGTAATATCCCCTTCCATATGACCAAGGTACTTGAGGACTTAGTATCCTAGTTGTTCTCCCTAGGCTATAGTCCCATCTAAAAGGGGACTAAGGTGGCCAAAAATATGTCATTAAGGATGCTAAAGTCAAACTAGAAAAAGTGACATTGGCAAACAAAGAAATATAAGATAATTGGATAATATGAGATAATTGAAGAAAAGACTTTAGAAAGCCAATTAATATTTTAAGTGGGGAATTAGAATTTGGAGTATAAAATATGATGAGGGCGCCTCACGTCCTCATTCTTGATCATTTTTCATATGCAGCTTTGAGCTCTAACAACTTGAGTGTTTTGAGGGTTTTAACTGGACAAACCCTAGAGATCAACATGGAGGTGAAAGATACATCCTTTCCTAGTCCAAGCTTGGAAAAGGTGATGAAATATTCCACCCTCACCATTCTATTTAGTTCAGATCCATTTCAGCTATCAACTGTGAAGGAGGGTTCATTGTTGAAGTGTTTTTCTGTAGAAGGGTGCATTATTCATTCTTAGTGAGTTCTATTTGAGTTCTACCATTCGAATCTAGGAAAGATCTCACCTTGCATGCATTTACCATATATGGGGCGTCTTTCCTTGGAATTTTTGGGATTTTTCCTTTTTCATAATTATTTATTATTAGAGTTGGGCAAGTTTACTGAAGGAGGGCGCACTTGGGGTTAGAGATCCATTGCTTGGGGGTTATATTTGGCATCTACAACAAGGGAAATTCATCATATGAGTCTGCCATCCTCTTGCCTACAGGAGAAAAAAAAATCATGAGGTTTTGAAGTCATATCTGAGCAAGTCGAATCTCCTTAGGTTGCTTCAGCCAGTGAGGCCGCAACTTAGCCAAAAATTACAGAAGTTAGAAGAAGGGAAAGAACTTGATCTTGTAGATATTTTGCATGCATATTGTGGAGGCTCTTTGGAGAAAATCTCTTTGATCTCTATTATACTTTGGAGGTGCTATCAGCCACATCTTCCATTCTTCTAAATATTTCTAGATCTTCTCTTCTATTGTAAGGAGGTTAGCTATTTTAATAAATAAATACATTTATGAGTTTGTGGATATTCTTGTTGTTATTTATATTAGCTTCATTGTTGTTAAAGTTCATTTTCACCATTGCAAATTATTTGTGCCATAAAATTTAACATCAAACCCCAATATGAGCTCAAGTAATCCATAGATGTGAATTGTTTGACAAAACCCCTCAACCAAAAAACCATAAAAATTAAAACATTCCACACAAATCCACTTGGGGATCTTATAGTGGTATCATAGCAATGAATCCTCCCAACCCACGGGGGTTTGCTAATGAAATGTTACAACAGGAGAAGGAAGGACAAAGGGGGCGAGGAACCAGAAACAGAGATGCGAGAAAGACAGGAAACAAGAGATGGTATTGATAGGGATGTACCAATTGAATTGACAAGAATAACACAAGAACTACAATGCTCCATTGACAAGACACAGTTTATCATGCAACACTATTTGGATGAGACACGGGAGCGCTTATCTAGGAGATAGGTTGATCTCAAAGTAGCATTGTCAGTTATAGAACATGGACAGGAGCGCTTGGTCACCACTCTGGAAGCAGTTCAGGACATGATTGCACATATTCTCATGCAGATGGTACATAGTAGGGAACCA
This sequence comes from Picea engelmannii, assembly GCA_009831015.1. Taxonomy (NCBI): domain Eukaryota; kingdom Viridiplantae; phylum Streptophyta; class Pinopsida; order Pinales; family Pinaceae; genus Picea; species Picea engelmannii. The sequence goes on along the minus strand of ML819034.1, from coordinate 89,670 downwards.
CATAATAATGAAGGGAATAATGGAGCTAGTGGATCTCAGGGAGGAGAAAGGTATCATACAGAGACTAGCCACAGGGTCGACACTAAGGGGAAAAGTCTATTTGGGGGCGCAACCAATAGGGCACAAATGAGTAGTAGAATAACACCCAAGCCTTACATGCCATGTTTCTTAGACACACATCAATAGGATGCCAATATTCTAGGGCGTGTGGAGGTGGAAGACAAATTTGAAGAGTATGAGAGGGAATATGCAGCCTTAAGTGTAAGATTCAGGAGACAGGTTTCATTGGGAGAGTATTGTGGGTTCAAATACAAATGTTGACGTAGATATTTTCACAGGGGTAATAATGATCTGGGGCACCAAGCAGGAAAAATGGAGATTAGCACCTTTGATGGATCAGGGAAAGCTTCTGCAAAGGCGTGGGTACAAAAATTGGATGCTTATTTGCAGTTAAACCCCACGATGGAGGTGGATGCCATCAAATTTTCCACCCTATACTTTGAAGGCAAGGCCCATGAGTGGTGGTACCATGGGATGACTACTTTGGTACATGTACACATTAATTCTTATGCATATTTCACACAAAGTATCATAGACAGGTTTGATCAAGGGGATCTAGAAATTCATTTCTGTGAGCTTTCCCAACTTAAATAAACAAGCACAATTGAAGCATTCATTGAAGAATTTTAGAGGCTAGCATTCATGGTTCCAGACATGTCAGAATTCATATTGATGATGGTATTTTCTGAAAGGTTGAAATAACCATTTGGTGGATGGGTCAAGGCTTTTAAGCCCAATACACTTTGGGATGTGATTTGGAGGACTAAGGACTTGGAAGGGGCAACCTCTAAAAACAAATTCATTCCAAGGCCCCCAATTTCTCCAAGGGGAAGGGATCAAAGGATTGTAGAAAGAGGTAACTGGAAATTGGATGAAGCTACCAGAAGGGAGTTAAGAAGAAAACAATTATGCTATAGTTGTAAAGAACAATGGGAACCAAGGCATAGATGGATAGGGAAAGGAAATATCCACTACATTGAAGTTATTTCTGACAGTGAGGAGGAAGATTATGTGGGGAATATTCAAAAGATATAAGTAACCCAAACAAAATAGGATCCTACACATGGGGAAGAAGAAGAAGAAACAATGTGCAACCAAGCAATAATTAAGAAGGTTGGTATTGCATCCATTTGTGGTGTACCAAAATTCAGCACTTTCAAAATGAGAGGAGTCCTCCAAGGAAAAAGGGTCACAGTACTTATTGATGGTGCAGCCTCCCACAACTTTATTGATGTCGCTTTATTGAATATGAGACACATCCCTACTTTTGAGTTTGAAGGATTCTTAGTGGAGGTAGCAGGGGGACGCACCATGCCATGTAACAGATATATTCCACAGATGAGTCTTACCTTGGGAAGATATAATTTGGCACATGATTTCTATGTGATGGACCTACTAGACACCAATGTTATACTTGGAGTTCAGTGGCTTAGCATCTTGGGTCCTATCACTTCAAACTACAATACTATGGAGATGTCCTTCAATTCTGAAGAAGGAAAGAGGGTAACATTGAAGGGGATGATAGAGAATACTCCCAGGGTGATTTCAGAAAAGAGCGTGGAGGCTATATTTAGGAGTGAGTATGTGGCTTATGCAACAAATTATTTATTTTTTGTCCAAACCACTCAGGAAGGGCGCCATCATTATTCATAGGACATACAACGGATACTTGGAAAACATGAGAAGTTTTTTGGGAAAACTCCTCTGGGGAAACGACTGAATAGGGGTTTTAAACACACCATCTAACTAGAAGAAGGAGATAAATTAATCATAACCACGCCTTACCGACTCCCAAAAAGGTTCAAAGATGAAATTCAGAAGGAAATCAAAGAGTTGTTGGACATGGGACACATTAGGCCTAGCTTGAGCCCATTTGCATCTTCAGTTGTATTGGTTAAGAAGAAATATGGCACAATGAGAATGTGCATTGACTACAAGGCACTGAAGAAGGAAACAATTAAACATAGGTATCCAATTCCCAGGATTGATGAATTGTTGGATGAGCTCCATGGCACGGTTAATTTTTTTAAGATTGATCTTCGTTCAGGATACCACCATATTCAAGTGAGGGAGTGGGATATCCATAAGACAGCCTTCAGGTGCCATTATGGCCATTATGAGTTCTTATTTATGCCCTTTGGGCTAACTAACACACCGGCTACATTCCAATATTGCATGAATCACATTTTCAACAAACAGTGGAGGAAGTATCTATTGGTTTTCTTTGATGACCTGCTAATATACTGCAAAACTTAGGAGGATCACCTCAAGCATCTGCATAACATTTTGAGCATCATGGGGGAACAATATTTGTATGCCAAAGAATCTAAATGTGAGTTTGGAATGATAAAATTATTATGCTTGGGACATATTATTGGAGCAAAGGGGGTACAGGTTCATCAAGAAAAAATACAAACCATTTTAGATTGGCCAACACCCAAGAACATCATAGAGCTATGGGGATTTCTTGTCATTTGCACCTACTATAGGAGGTTCGTTAAAGGGTTTTCACAACTTTGTGTGGCCTTGACTGATCTAACTAGGAACGGTGTGTTTAAGTGGATTGAAGCAAATGCTTGATAAAATGAAGAAGGTCGTGAGTACTTGTTTTTTCCTAGCATTACCATATTTCTCTCAACCAGTTATACTAGAGTGTGACGCTTCAGGGGAAGGAATTGGGGTTGTACTCATGCATAACATGCATCTTGTTGCTTTTGAAAGCAGAAAAATAAGAGGGCTTGAGTTATTGTGCACTATATATGATAAGGAGATGCCATCTATCATGCATGCGCTAGCTAAGTTTAGATAATACTTGGTTGGAGCCAATTTTATAGTCACAACAGCTTCAAATACTTTTTGGAGCAAAAAGACCTCAATGAAAGGCAACAAAAATGGCTGAGAAAAATCTAGGCCTATGATTTTGACATAGAGTTTGCTAAAGGGAAGAATAATGTTGTAGCAGATTCCTTGTCTAGGAGGCCTTCACCTTACGCCTTGTCAAAAATACCAGTTGAATGGAAATCACACCTTTTGGTGGAGTACTCCAAAAACAAGTTTGCATGTGAGCTAATGGATGGGAAAATTTAGGATGAGTGGTTTCAAATTTTGGATGACCTTATCTACTATAATGGAAGGATTTATGTGGTACCAGAATCTAAATTCAAGGAAAGGGTGCTAAGGGATTTCCATGATTCATAGTTAGCAGGGCACCAAGGGTTCCCCAAGACTTATAGGCAGATTAGAGAGAGGTTTGTGTGGAAGGGCCTCAAGGAGGATATTATGAACTATGTTAGAGAATGCACAACTTGTCAACAAATCAAGGTTGAGCATACTCATCCAACAGGTTTGTTGCAACCACTTCCCATTCCATCATATAAATGGGAAATAATATCCATGGATTTCATCACAGGTTTTCCTAAAGTGCAAGGCAAGGATGGCATTTTTGTAGTTGTGTATCGCTTGACCAAGTTTGCACATTTATTTTCCATATCCATGGAGTATAGCGCATCTCAGGTAGCAGAATTTTTCTTCAAAGAAGTTTTCAGATTGCATGGCTTACCCAAAAATATTGTGAGTGATAGGGATAACAGTTTCATGAGCACTTTCTGGCATGAGTTATTTAGAATTGTTGGCACCGATTTGACCCCTAGTACGAGCTACCACCCACAGACTGATGGAAAAACATAAATAGTCAATAAATGGGTGGAAGGATATATTCGGAATTATGTGGTAGGACAACAGAAGGCATTGGGTCAATAGGTGACAGTTACGGAAGAGCTCCCACCACTTGATGACGAGGGCCAATTGATTTTAATTCTTGAAGACGTCTTGGAATTTAGGGAGAAAATTTTGAGAAACAGGAGTATCGATGAATATCTGATTAAGTGGAAGAATTTTCCAATTGAGGATGCTTCTTGGGAAGGTGAACAGGTCTTGCAACACTTAGATTCAGAATTGCTCGTGGGAAAGCAATTTCAAGCACTGGAGACTATAAGATCACCTTCCATATGACCAAGGTACTTGAGGACTTAGTAGCCTAGTTATTACCCCTAGGCTATAGTCCCATCTAAAAGGGGACTAAGGTGACCAAAAATATGTCATTAAAGATGCTAAAGTCAAATTAGAAAAATTGACATTGCCAAACAAGGAAATATAAGATAATTGGTTAATATAAGATAATTGAAGAAAATACTTTAGAAACACAATTATTAATTTAAGTGAGGAATTATAAGCTAGATTGTAAAAGAGGAAGAGGGCACCTCACTTCCTCATTCTTGATCATTTTTCATATGCAACTTTGAGCTCTGGTAGCTTGAGTGTTTTGAGGGTTTTGACTAGAAAAAC
>ML819034.1:70401-80831 GCA_009831015.1 Picea engelmannii | reverse complement strand
TCAATTATCTCATATTATCCAATTATCTTATATTTCTTTGTTTGCCAATGTCACTTTTTCTAGTTTGACTTTAGCATCCTTAATGACATATTTTTGGCCACCTTAGTCCCCTTTTAGATGGGACTATAGCCTAGGGAGAACAAATAGGATACTAAGTCCTCAAGTACCTTGGTCATATGGAAGGGGATATTACACATGTGCTCAAGGTGACGTTAGTGTGACCTTGTCAATACCTTAGCCAATTGTGGCTTTGGTCGAGCATAGATCAATGGCTCTCCTAGTGTCAGTGAAATATTAACGACAAATATCAAGATGTAGATCATCGTCGACAAGATGCAAAGAGAAACCCTTGAAGCAAGTTTTCACAGTCCCGACGATGAAAATGTCGTCGGTGAAATGCAGAGGAGATAACAACATTAACTAACAATGGGGCACTATCAGAACCAATCGGGAGATGCCACATGGACATGTGAAACCCACCAAAGTTTCCCTAAAGCATATGAAAAATGGGTGACATGTGTCCTTCCCCTCTTCCACATCAGCGCTAGAACAAACCAACGAGAAACTTCCACGTGTCAAATATGAGATCAACATGAAGAGTTTGTCCTAGCCATTTTATGGGTTCGAGGTTGGAAAAGATTGAGGACTCTCGTGCATTCCTAGTTCCTCTGATGGATCATCGATCGTCGTAGTTCCTTATTCAGAGTCCCTTTCGAGCATTATCCTACAACACTTTGAATGGTCCAAATCCACTTGAGCCTCTCTTTAGTGGGACCAATCAACGGTCCTTATCTTCTCTCAGATTACAGAGCCTCCCGACCAGATGTCACGTTAGCCTGCTAGCAGAGCATTTTCAAATCCAATCAATGACTACCACATAGAGATGTGGAACCCACCGCATGTAGAGGTCAAAACACCAAAAATGGGTGACACATGTCATGTCATGATGCCACCTTAGTTCCAGATTGGACTAGTATACAACTGCCACGTATCCATGGTGACATCAGTGTGAAAAGTTTCATGCCATAGCCATTCCTTTTGCTCTTGATCAAGATAGATAGACAATCCTCGTGCGTCGTTGGGCTGCCTCTCACAAATCCAGATCAACGATAAAGATTCAGGCTTGGAGTCCCCTCGTTGAAGTCCTGTTTGCAACCCAAACCCTGAAATATCCAATGGGCACCCTCAATGGATGGTCTAGATCCGCTCTTGGACCTTTTGATGTAGGAGCATCTCTCCATCTCAGTACACGCCAGCTAATCAACACACATGGTGCACATTTAAGGAAGGAGAGGCTCCGCCCTCTCATTTTTTCCTCGAGAATCCAAGGCGTGATCCAGGAATTAATTGAAGACAAGCTGGAAGATCCAAATCGTGCTTTCGCACACGCTGGAGATAAGGTCGCCATTAATAGGTTGACGACGAAATGGATCTGCGTCCGATTTGGAGAAGAATTGCCATCATTGTAATTTGGCCTTTCGATAGACGTTAGGGATGGTTATTTGACACCATTAGTTAGCTTGCGAGGGAAGCTCATAGAGCCCCTCTTGTATAAATATTTGTATTGTAAGAAAAGTAGAGGTAAGGTGGTGAACTGTTAGACAATTTTAGATAGATTAGAGGAGAAAACCAGAGAGCCGAGACTCAGTTGCAACTCAAACTCCACCATTAATAGAAAATGATAGTTTTTCTTGTTTTATCTTTTTGTGTAATGGGTGTTGTGTTATGAATGTCTTTTACATGTTTGTGAATTGTAGATGAATGTTAGAAATCATCTGCAGGGATAGACATATTGTTTTCTATCCACGAGTGTGTTGAGTTAAGTTTGGTTCTCTAGGCTAAGTGTAAGGAGTGCGTGACAGAGAGAGGAAACTCTGTAAGCCGACGCAAGGGGTGCGTGTCTGAACTTAGTGGAGTCAGAAGAGAAGCTGCCGAGAGGGCACACCAGATTAATTTATAGACTCAGGGAGAAATTTCAAGGCTGTTAAGTCCTTTGAAAACAAACACTGGGTGGAGAGAAGCACAGTATAGAGTTACTGAACACTCTGGAATACTCTGCTAGGAGGGCATCGAGCTTGCGTGAGAATACCCAGGAACTACATGGTTGAAGGTGGAGAAGAATCACATAATTGCTGAACATTCTGGTGAAGGAAGGCTTTGCAAGAAGTCCATCGACAAAGGAAAGGAGATGCCTTAAACCTTTCCATAAGGCCGAGGTAGAAGCCGTCGAAGAACTGAGCCAAGCGCAAGGAGTGCGCCAAAGGTGTTGAGAGTTCACCTTACAAGCTTAGGAAGCAGAGTGAGAAACTGCCAGGAGGGCATGAGAAACTCGCAAAGGAACTTGGAACCTTGGAGGTTTTCAAGCCGAGAAAATTTGCAGGAGAGTTTCATAGATTTATGCAAGGAGTACAAAAAGCCTTTGAGAACAGCTTAAGTCTCGAAAGGATAAATTGCGCTAAGTGTGCAAAAAATTCGAGGAATTGCGAAGTTCCGAAGATGAAGATGTCACCCATTTTCAAGGAGGAGATAGGTGGCAGAAGATCAAGAGGTTCAGGAGCAGGAACTTTGTAAGGTTTGCCAGGAGAAAACAGAGGATATTCGCGAAGTCGCGAAGGGCGATTTCAATACAGACCGTTGGATTTGAAAGGCATGTGGAAAAGGATCAGCGCATCGCTGATTCACAATCGAAAGAAGCAAAGTTGAGAGGAGACAGGACTCGCAAATTCTGAACTCGCGATTTGATGAAAACCGTTGATTGTGAGAAGAACGAGGACTGTATATCTGGTCCCGCACCGATTCAGAAATCGAGAAAAGGAAGAAGGAGCTCGTGAAAAGTCTTGAAGTGCGGGATTGCGAAGGGAGTTGACCCATAGTCGCAGTCCATGGTCACATCAAGGGAGGAGCTTAGCATTGAGAGCTAAGGTAATTGGTATAGGAGTAAAAAAGCGCTGAGGAGAGGGTCCGCAGGTGCCACATAGTGGGTGCCAAGGAAGTAAAAAAAGGGCCTGTGTCAAGTCAAAAGCGGTTCCATCCGGAGCCCAACGATTCATTCGAATCGACGACTTGAACGATCCTAGACTGAGAGGTCATGCCAGCCACAAAGGAGAGACCAGAAGGAGGGGAGGTTGGCATCACGTGGTGTCAGAACAAAAGTTCATCTGTATATTTCAGGCGAAGGAGGAGCTGAAGATGCTCTCAGTTGTAGAGTGAGCAATAGACTTTCCAGGAGGGTAGGTAGAAGGCGAAGATGGCCATTGACGATCATAAGTGTGGTCGAGGAGAAGTCCACTCGCAGAAGAGCAAGGCGGATATGGACAAGGAGCTCAATGAAATTCGAGCACAGATGGAGGAGCTAGCATTCAAGATGTAGCAGGAGTCAAAGGTACACTAGAGGTACAAATGTCCTTTGAAGAGGACAGCCAGATGGTTTGTTCAGAAGTTGTTGTCCAGGAGGCAACAACATATGCTAAAGAGGTGGCTAAGGCATGCTGAAAACCTTAGTCATAAGGGAAAGAGATCTGGCAAGAGTCTTGTAGATTTCCAGCTGGGCACCGAGAAGGGATCCATGGATCTCATATACTTCCAGGTGGGTAGAAGAGACATCCCAGATTGCCAGGTGGGCAAGGGAGAATATGTGAGCTCAGCTGAGAGTTCATTGGCAGATGAGGATGTAGAAGAAAAACCTCACTCAGATGGATATTCGTGCAGTACTGTGAGCTGCGTGAATGAATATGGTGACAAGTAAGAAAATTTCATCATAATGAAGGAAGAGGATCAGAGGGATGTTCTGATCATTGGAGGAGTTGAGATATTCCTACCAAGCGGCCAAGGAGAGGCTAGCACAGATGTTGCATATGCGACAGGGAAAAAGCAAGAGACTGTCAAGGAGGAGAAGGAACAGATACTAAGGTCTGTCCCGATATAAGAAGAAGAGCATTCAATAGGATCGATCAACGTTTTCAGCCAGGAAGATGAACATGGGATGACTGTAGCACTGGAGTCTGCAGAAGAAGGTGAAGCAAACATCATAGACTTTGCTAGTCTGTGTGAAGAATTAGAAGCTCTTAAAAGGAGAGTGGTAGTGCAAGGCCTGCACATCCAACAGGCTAGGTTGGAAGCAGGTGAAGGACCACACTAGCATGAGGATCATCTAGAATGGGAACAACCGAAGAACTGGTAGGAGAAAATATGTCAGGAGCAGTGGTAGCTGAGCAACAGTTTAGTGGTGAGGAGCCTGTAGGAATGGAGACTGCAGCATAGTGGCAAGATAAGGCCACAAGGGGAGAATATGTCTTGGGAAATGAGTGTGATTCGCCCAATGATAAGGAGGGAGTGCAGCGAGCTAGTCTGCAACAAAAGAACCAGCCGATAGAGCAGTTGGTCGAGGTGATCGAGGAGATAAGAAAGCTAATGTCAGAGTCGGTAGAATAATTGGTTAGCAAGAGGAAGCTGGATGAAAGGAAACCTGCACGAGCAATGGGGATGATGCAAGAGTAGCAGTGGCGAAGCAGAGGAGCCGAGAGACAGATTCAGGAGAAAGTTTGGGATCCATGTGGATTTCAACCACGTTGGAGAGCTCATGATTTTTTCCGCTATGGAGTATGATGCAAGAGCATTGATCCATCTCAGCACACACCAACTAATTAGCACGCATGGTGCACATTCAAGGAAGGAGAGGCACTGTCCTCTCATTTTTTCCTCGAGAATCCAAGGCGTGATCCAAGCATTAATTGAAGACAAGATGGAAGATACAAATCATGCTTTCGCACAAGCTGGAGATAATGTCGCCATTAATAGACTGATGACAAAATGGATCTGCGTTCGATTTGGAGTAGAATTTCCGTCATTGTAATTTGGACTTTCGATAGACATTAGGGATGGTGATTTGACACCATTAGTTATCTTGCGAGGGAAGCTCATAGAGACCCCCTTGTATAAATATTTGTATTGTAAGCAAATTAGAGGTAAGGTGGCGAACTGTTAGACAGTCTTAGATAGGTTAGAGGAGAAAACCAAAGAGCCGAGACTCAGTTGCAGCTCAGACTCCACCATTAATAGAAAATGACAGTTTTTCCTATTTTATCTTTCTGTGTAATGGGTGATGTGTTATGAATGTCTTTTACATGTTTGTGAATTGTAGATGAATGTTAGAAATCATCTACAGGGATAGAGATACTGTTTTCTATTTGTGAGTGTGTTGAGTTAAGTCTGGTTCTCTAGGATAAGTGCAAGGAGTGCACGACAGAGAGAGGAAGGTCTATAAGCCGACGCAAGGGGTGCATGTATGAACTCAGTGGAGTCAGAAGAGAAGCTGCCAGGAGGGCACACCATATTAATTTACAGACTCAGGGAGAAATTTCAAGGCGGTTAAGTCCTTTGAAAACAAATACTTGGTGGAGAGAAGCACAATCTAAAGTTACTGAACACTCTAGAATACTCTGCTAGGAGGGCATAGAGCTTTCATGAGCATATACAAGAACTACACGGTTGAAGGTGTAGAAGAATCCTAGAATTGCTGAACATTCTGGTGAAGGAAGGCTTTGCAAGAAGTGCATTGACAAAGGAAAGGATATGCCTTAAACCTTTCCATAAGGCCGAGGGAGAAGCCATCGAAGAACTGAGCCCAGCGTAAGGAGTGCACCTAAGGTGTTGATATTTAACCTTACAAGCTTAGGAATCAAAGTGAGAAACTGTCAGGAGGGCACAAGAAACTTGCAAAGGAACTTGGAACCTTGGAGGTTTTCAAGCCGAGAAAAGTCGCAGGAGAGTTGCACAAATTTTTGCAAGGAGTGCAGAAATCCTTTGAGAACAACCTAAGTCTCGAAAGGAGAAATTGTGCTAAGTGTGAAAAGAAGTCGAGGACTTATCGAAGTCCCAAAGACGGAGAAGTCACCCATTTTCAAAGAGGAGACAGGTGGTAGAAGATCGAGAGGTTCAGGAGAAGGAACTTCGTAAGGTTTTCCGGGAGAAAACAGAGGATCTCCGCGAAGTTGCAAAGGGCGATTTCAATCCATACCGTTGGATCTGAAAGGCATGTGGCAAAGGATCAGTGCATCGTTGATTCGTAATTAGAAGAAACAGAGTCGAGAGGAGTCAGGACTCGTGAAGTCCGAACTTGCGATTTGATCACAACCGTTGATCACAAGAAGAATGAGGACCGTAGATCTAGTCCTAAAGCATTCACCGATTCAGAAATCGGTAAAAGGAACAAGGAGCTTGTGAAAAGTTCCAAAGTGCGGGATCGCGAAGTGAGTTGACCCACGGTCGCAGTTCATGGTCACATCTAGGGAGAATCTTAGCATCGAGATCTAAGGTTGTTGGTGTCGGAGTAAAAAAGCGCTAAGGAGAGGGTTCGAAGGTGCCACATAGTGGGTGCCGGGGAAGTAAAAAAAGGGCTCGTGTCAAGTCAAAAGTGGTTCCATCCAAAGCCCGACGAGTCATTTGACTCGATGACTTGAACGATCCTAGACTGAGAGGTCATGCCAGCCTCGAAGGAGAGACTAGAAGGGGGGGAGGTTGGCATCACCTTTTTCAAGCGAGACCGATCAATGGTCCAGATCTTCCCTTGGGCCTTGAAGCATCCTATCCAAGTGTCACATCAACCTACTAGTGAAGCATTTCCAGGGCCAATTTGTGGCCGCCACGTGGACAAGCGAAATCTGACAAATACACAAGTCAACACACTAAAAATGGGTGACACGTGTCCCACTCCCATACCACGTCAAATCCATCGTGGGACAATAAAAATTTGCCACGTGTAGCCACCGACTCATGTGTTGAGAAATAATCCATCCAAAAGGATTATGGAATGGAGAAAGAATAAAAGAGAAGAGACAAATAATCCCATTGAATATTTTGTCTCCAACAAAGTAAACATATGAGCCTTTGTCCTATGCAAATGCTAAAGAAATATATATCATTTTAAACTTTGTGACGGAATTTTGTTATGAAGTTTTATTCTCAGTTCTATGCCCTAAAGGAGGTATTTTTTGGGAAGCATCGATTGGTTTCTTGAGAGGATTATCGAAGCAAAAACCATGGTATCCCTTTACCATTTTTTGCCACCTAATTATAGAAGGGTGGTAATATTGTTCTATAAAGCTTTGAAGAATAGAGATCTTTGCATGAGATAAAGGACTGAGGCTTGGTAGCCTAGAAAAGACAGAGGGATCTATGTAGAACTCAGAGATAGACTCAGATAAAGAGAAGACTTTAAATTTCCACATAGGTTTCCATGTTGGTGAAGTGAGTGGGTTATGAGCCCCTCAATTACAAATCACCAATACCTCTCCATGAAGCATCATATTCCAAGAAAAAATTCTTATATTAAAGTCAGGTACTGCTAATCCTAGAGTAGTACATATGACATTCTTTAAAGTAGTGAAGGCTTATGCTACTACCTCACTCCAAACAAAGACATTATTTTTAAGGAGTGACATTAGGGGAGCCACAATTTTTCACAAATTTTCTGTAGTATCATATAAGTCCTAAGCATCTCTTCAATCTCTTCAGTGTTTTGGGACATGTCCAATCTTGCATAGTTGCCACTTTCTTGGGATCAACTCATACACCCTCCTAACTTACAATGTGACCCAAATATTCAACCTCATGAGCCCCAAAATCACATTTGGAGTGCTTCACAAATAATTGGTTGTCTCTCAAGAGTTACAAGGACTTATCAACATGTTCTATGCGCGATTCCCATCTTTCATTTTAGATTCATATATCATCGAAGAATACTAGCACAAAATTGTGTAGAAAAGATTTGAAAATCTTGTTCATGAGACTTTGAAACGTGGATGGAGCATTACAAAGGCAAAAAAGAATCACTAGAAACACATAATGACCATTTGGTTTTCTAAAGGTTGTCTTTGGGATGTCTTCCTCTGATCTGTAATCTGTCATGGATATTCCATTGGAATAGTTTGTCACAACAGATCTTAAACTATTTTGAAATCTTAGATTTTTGCAGTTTATTTCCTTAGATCCTGGATTAGTTAATTACTAGATTTACTTGAATTTAATAAATAAATAAAATACAAAAATGAAAGAATGCGCAAAAATACACACCATACACACAAATGAACAAAATATTTGACCTGGGAAACCCAATACGGGAGAAAAACTAGCTAGAAGGTGAGTCCTATGCTCCACTCTATTTGCTCCAGTTATAAAATGCACATACAAAGGAATGGGAACTCACTATGGAGTTATCTTTTGGCACTGTGGCCTAAACGACTACTAAAGAATCCTTCTCCTCCTCTGTTATTCTCACAAAATAACACTCTTAGATGTTTTACTTAGCTATGGAACAATATACAATGCAAAAGAATGGAACCCCTTCTCCTCCTAGCAGGCCGATATTTAACATAGCTTGATGGCTATCTACCAGGACCCTGTAGTCTTTCCTTATTCAACTATAACTAAAGTCTATCTCCCCTTTGAATGACTTCTCGGTTTTGTGTTGGTGATGTCTGGCCTTATATTTTTCTTCTGACTTCTTCTATGTCTCCTAAACTTGCAAATAGACCTGCCTAATCTTCTGAACATTTTTTTTTCTCTCAATGCATCTCCTGTGAGGTCTTCCCTCACTCCTCCTTCTTGTCCATGTACAATATCCAAGGGCAAAGGTGGTTAATATCCAAAGCGAGTTTCAAAAGGTGACTTACCAATATAAGTGTGGACTGCTTTGTTATAAGAGTTATATACATAGATCATATTTTCATCCCAGGTATTCAAATGATTTTGATTGTAACCCCTCAAAAGTTGCACCAAAGTCATGTTGACTACTTTTGTCTGAGTCATGTTGAATATTTTTGTTTTCCCATTGGTCCGTGGATGGAATGTTGTAGATCTCTTCAACTTAGTGTCCATATTCTCCCACAATGTAGTCCATAATGCATTGAGAAATATGGTATCCCTTTCCAAGATGATGCTCCTTGGTATCCCAAAGAGCACCCAGACCTATTCAAAGAACTTGTTTGCTACTTCTTTTCCTTTGATAGTATTTTTACAAGGAATAAGAATGCACATCTTGTTGAACCTATCAACTACCACATACAAATATTCACATAACTTCCTGGTTGTTGGTAAACCTCCCACAAAATCCATGGAAATACTTTCCCAAGGTCGAGTGAGTACAAGTAAGGGATAACATAGACCTTGCTTCCTGTTACTAGTCTTGTTGGTACAACAAAGTATGCATCCTCTAATATACTATGCTACATCTTCTTGAATTCTAGGCTAATACACGTACCTCTATAAGTTAACAACCATATTACCAAAACCAAAATGTCCTACAACCTTGGAGGTGTGAGCCTCTTTGATAAGTTTCCATATTCCACCTTTTAGAACACATATCCTTGTAGTTGTCAAAACACCTCCTTGAAGTCCTCATATTCTGTGTATGCCTCTCTGTATGCATCATGGCTAGAAGGCTCCATGTGCATCTGATCCAAATTATTTTGATAACGACATGAAGGCATAAATATAAAATAGATATAGAAAGGAGATACACAGAGATATTGCATGGAACATAATAATAAAGTAAAAATCAGATTCTATTAATGACAACATGGAATAGAAAAGACTATAAAATGTAAAGCACACAAGCTATATAGAATGGTGGTAGCTTATCTTTGAAGAGAGATGTGTCGGCTATGCTCATTCAAAAGAAGTTGATTGAAATGAGGCTCCAAAGTACTTTTTAACATAAATCATAAATGATAAAACCCTAAACATCCAAAACCCTAACCCTAGAAGATGAAACAACAAAAGGTTTGTGGGCCCCGATCAAGGTAGTTGATACGTCAACTTCTCGAGGGTGCAAATTTTGCATACGATCTATATTTGGGGCGCTTGGTATCCCATCGAAAATGTCTAGTCGAGGAGTACATATTCTAAATAGCCCAATACATCCCAACAAAGATATATAGGGTGTTTCCAAGTAAAAAAAGTGTCATTTAGGGCCTCAAAACGACCCCAGAAGTTCGGGACCCGAACAAATGTAGAAAACATATCCAAGATGGAAACTGTAATTTGAGCCAGTGGAATAGGTGGGTGGCCACCAATTTACACATGGATTAGTCCTCTCCCCCTAGGAAGCAATTGTCTCCATTACATCAATTTCCTCCATTAGATGGGGAAACTTTGGCTGAATCTGACTCTCGGTGAGTCACTTGCCCTGATGAGAAAACTTCCCTGCTTTGACGACCCAATAGAGATGGATGTTCTGCTAGTAGGTTCCCTTCATCTTGGTGTCCATGATCTAATCAATGGTCACTTGTTTAATGTAGTCAAGATTGAGTTTTGTAGGGGCCAAGTGCTCGACCACGTCCGAAGTGTCCAGGAGAGGTGGAAAATATGGTCGAAGTAGTTCCACATTTAATACCGGGTGCAAGCCAATGAAAGGATGAATACTTAATTCAAAA
>ML819034.1:0-29070 GCA_009831015.1 Picea engelmannii | reverse complement strand
TCAATATCATTATTATATATACTATACATATAGTGCATTACTATTTAGTATGCTCTCTAGTGCATATGCATTCTAGCTATGTATCTCTTTCAATTCCAACATTCTTATGCTTTAAACTATTGATGTATAATAGTTTTCCCAATGCTAAGAAATATATCATTACGGAAAGAGAAAAGTTCAGAAATCCCCCATCATTAATATGATTGCCTTGTTGGCCATATTCCTCATTTTCAACTACAACAATATCATCATCTCCCTATAGCATTTTCTGAATTTTTTAGTTATCTTTGGTTGTCCTCAATTCCCTCTAGATTCTTGCACATTTTGTTCTCTCACTCAATGCAACATTGTTGTTTTTCCTGAGCACCTTCCAACCAAGTATCACTTGAATTATTTACATTTCCAACCAATATATTATTTTGGTATTTCTTTATCAACATCTTCTTCCTTTTCTAGGCCAATCTTGCCCAACTTTACTTTACCTAAAATTTTCAGCACTCATGGTGCTATAGTTTATATAATTCCATCTTAATATTGATATTGCAATTCTATTAACCAATCTCTTATTCTTTAGATAATTTTTCCTTAGCCTTGAATTTAGTAATCCACATTTCAACACATTGTAATGCTGCATTTATAGCTTCTTTTCTAGCTTCATATAAACTACTCTATTTTGCACCCAATTGTAACTCCAATTGGGTCTTCCATCATCTCATGGCATTGCAATTAATGCCTTTCCAACTTCATATGGTTTTATTGCAAATTTCATCTCTATGCAAACAATTCTAATGTCAAGAATATACATATTCTCCTTTTCATATGCCTTCTTAATATTTCCATTCTAGAAATCATTACTTTTCTTATATTCTTCTTGGGTTTGCCATCCATTTCAACACCTGTAATTCACTCAATATTCTCTACATGCATAAAAAATTCTCCTTCATTATTGTCATTCCTTGAGTGATGCAATATACTGTAGTTAACTTAAAAATTCACATTATGGTAGCTTCTACCAATATCTCAAGTTGTTCCTATCTTGGTCCAATTCTAGAGTCCATTTCATTTAATGGGATAAATCTCTTTGAATTCTGATTATATCCTTCTAGAATCAATCTGCACACAATGCTCTACTTTATTTCTCCATTATCACCCTTTAGAGTGAAGGACCATTTAATATTTCATCCACTGAATGCTTTATTCTTGAACCATGCTTCCACTAAGCACTATGATATCACAAGTGGATTTCTTTCTCTATATACTTTTAAGTAGATGTTGCTAATTTATGGCTTGCAACTCTTCCCATGCATTTATACACTTACCCTCATAGATGACTTACCTTCTTATGCATCCTAGTGTCACTCTTTACTTGATAGCTCACTCCATAACTCTTGTTTTGTAATGGTTTCTTGGTTATTATGTATGCCCTTTTCTCTTTCTTTCTTAAGGTACCGACTTCTTTGTTCCTTTATTATGATTTAAATGAGATCGAATCTACAAAATACCTTTAACAATATTCATTCATGGAATTTCATTATATTTTTGTCATACCTTGAAATAATACTCTCTCTCTAAGTAAATATGCTTTTCCTTAGCACTACCCCATTGATAAGTACTCAACCATATTTTTCTTTCACTATCGTGTTGTTTCACCTCCAATTGTGCCTCTACACTACTGCACAAAAACCATTATGAGTATTTGCAATCATCCTTACCCAATACTCACATTTGGCATGCACCTCTAATATCCATAAATGTTTTTCCAAAATTAACATTGTTTTGGAAATTTTTCATATTAAACAATTGCATGGTTCATGGAGCCCAGTTGCCCTTTTTTCCTGCAACTTTATGAAACAATCAGATGCTTCCTTGGAGAAAATAAACCTTTTATCATGTTTTCCTCTAGATTTCCTTTCCAAAGACTATGCTTATGCCTCAATCTGAGTTATGGGATGAAATTTATGGCTCTATGGAAGCAACCATTTAGCCCCTTTTATGCACCTATCTCATTGGTACAATTAATCTAAGAGGCCAACTTATGCTACCTATAGAAGAAAATATGGCAAGAACCATTTTTTTTTTTGTATTGGGCACCGATAAAATTAGTGATTGTGAACACATAAAAGATTCCATATTATCAATCTGTTTCTCTAGTCAAAGTTTACAACAATATGGAATTGGCAACTTTGCCCTTTTTTACACTTTATCCAAACTTAGAAATTTTAGCCAAACTGGCTATCTCCCAAACTAAGAAGTTTTGGAAAAACTTCACTAAGGAAAATTTGTTTGGATTGATGAGGAAGTAAAATTTTGAATAAACACAAATTTCCATATTTGTGATCTAGGGTCCCTTTTCCTCCTTTGGTAATCTAAAAAATCTTCAAAAAGTGGCCCAAAATAGTGGATGTTTCCCTGTTTTGTTACCTCCACTCCAAAATATTTGGAATTATGCCACAAGCCCAATTGGGTATCTTCATGTATGATTTTTGGCCATCATGAAGGATGTGCGACAAGTTGTTAAGAGAACTCCAATTCCCTAGGGAAGAATACCAAGCCAACACCTAATTGAGGGCAGGAAATCACTAAACAAGTTATATCCATTATGGAAATTCATCATGGACCATATCCCATTTTCCAATCCATCATAGACCATCCAGGGGATGAACAACACCATCTACCCAAGTCCCATGAAGCACCCCAAAACATGGTGCATACACTTTTAGAGTAAGCCCAAAAGCTAACACAATCTCTGCAAGAAAATCCAATATGTCTCTCTTTCCCCTTAGATTTTCCCATGGTTTCCTCATGAGTCCTAGTGTCTAGCTCCTATGGTTTCCTCATTAACCCTAACGTCTCCAAGATAAGTAAAAAAAGATTAAAATGATAATTGTTACCCCCCAGCCTAAGGGTAACTAATGAGATGATGTCTCGAGGCCCACAGGTAGAATACATGGAGTCTCGAGAGCCAGATGACCAGTTGAGCCCACATTGAGTGGACAGAGGGCCTCCTCTCCACCACACATCACCATTCATAGGACCTTTCTTGGTGGAAGGCATTCATGAAGGGACTAAGCCACATGGACCTTCATAGGGATGTGAAAGACCATTGGATGGATGCAACGACCTACTCATTGGGGGCCTCAGAAGATGAACATTGCACTTGAGATGAAGCCTCTAACACATGGACATGGCTCGATTACATGAAGAAAGGACGATGTCACAGTCTTATGCTCGAATGTCCTCTTCTTGGAGCATGATGTCATATTTTGAGGGGACGTTTTACCATTTAGATGCACTTGGTGGTGTTGTGAGCTTGAAGCCCCATTTTATTGCTTGCTTTCGGGATGATGTGGCACTCATCTAGATTAATGTCCTAGCCTTTGGAGGATTTTCCATCGCACGTGCCACCCTGGAGAAGCATTTTATGGGCTAACGTCCCATATTTTTTTCATTTTTGGTTGTTTGTAAGCCTATGTGGGAAAAAAAACAAGACGTCTTGTTAATTAAGCATTGTAACTTAGGTTTTAGACCTAAAATCACAAATTTAATTGTAAAGTGGAAAAAGTAGGGATTGGTTCTCCTCATATAAATATAAGGCAAGTCATTTGTCACAAACATAACTCATCACTTGTATATTTCTCTCTTGGAATGAAATTTCGATCCTCTTGGGAAATTCACGCTCTCTTATTTTCTTGTCATTATGGATGCTATGCTTCTCTATTGGTGGAATAAAGGCTAGTGACTTCTCTTGGATGCTTCTTTGTGACAAATTGTTGGAATATATTTGATAAGTAAGGGTTTTGCATGTTATCTATTAGATTGGGTAAGGAATTTCTGCAATATTGTGTGTTTCTTCTTGAATTCAAGGTTATTTTGTTAAAACCTAGGAGGAGTATTAGGGCACACACCATCCATCAAGGAAACTTATGCATATTATTATTAAAAGGGCTTAAGGATTGCTACAAGAAGTAAGAGGGTTTACCCCCTTGTAGAAAAACCTTGCTAGGGTTCATATTCTCTAGGGAGTAAGACGGTTTACACCCCTAGAAGATCATCAAATCGTAGATGTGACAAAGCAAGAGACTCCATAACCCAATAGATAAGGCACTAATTGCATTGGAGATTGAATATTATTGCATTGGTAAACATGAAATTTAAGAGATTAAATTGTTCAAGTTTGGATTTAAATTTTACATGCTTTAAGATCTCTTGTGACCTAAGGGTGTCTTGATTGGATAAGTGATTGTGTTGTTGTAATAAACATTAAGATACAACAATTAGGGCTGCAACAAACTCACTCTTTCATACTCTTTTCCAAATTTTCTACCGTTGAGGATTACTTGTAAGTTGTGATACATATCCTATTGATGATAAGTTATTGATTGGGTGGTTTACTTGCTAATTTCAGTGGCTAGAACATGTTGTTGTAGAAAAAATTTTCCACAACCATAGGGCTTTTACAAAAATACGTTGATAACACTATTTTAAAACCCTCTTTTGCTATCAAAGTCTTAGTTTAAGCATTGGAATATTATCTACTAATTGCAAGCATTTTTATCCAATATTATATGTTGACTTTGCTGATGTATCATTTTTTACTGCTGTAATTTTGGGACAACAACGTTTCTTGCTGATTTCCCACTTGTCTTGGGGATTATTACATTATATATTGTCTTGTTTTGGTTTGTACAACACTGTTTTGTAGGTACACAACCTTTGAAACCATTTACCAACTCCAAAGACTCTCTCCTCAAGCCTCGAGTTCATCTTATACCTTGACCTATAGGGGTGTTCTTCTAGATCTTTTCTTCTCCCCTTACAATCCCTCTAGGGTCACTTGAGAAGCCTTCCTTGTGTTGGACTTGTCCTTAACTAAAATGAGGGGGGTATTTATTTAGGTGACAATGATAGGTGTCCCCAATTGTGTCTCACATTTGTCACTTGGGTTGGGATTTTACCAAACTAAAAACTGGGCGATAATATGTTTGGAATTATTTCCAGGGAGGATTTTGAATCCTTTCTGATCCCATAACGACACTTGGAAAGTCTGTCCCAAAGCATTTACCCATATATTTTCTGACTCCATTTGAGGGAAGTTCCCTTTTCATTTTTGATGAGATTTTCGTAAAGTTCATCTAGTGACTCCACAACCTAAGAAACCATATTTCCCAAAGATACTTCCCTAAAGGAGGTTTAATCCTCCCAAGGTTTATCGAAGAAGACCTCCTCATAATTCACTCGTTGTCAAAACCTTATTTCAAGGTAATCTTCCCCTCGATCCAATTGCTCGACCTTGGGCTGGAATCCTTTACAAGCCATTGAATATGGCCACCATGCATGGGTATCCAAATACCATGCCCAAAGAGTCTCACAAGTGGTTACCCAAGTTCACTGGAAACAATGTTGTTACACATGAAGAGAATCTTGATGCTATTGGTGTGGCCATGGAAGATAATGGTATAGAACATGAAGATGTTGCAATGAAGCTACTAGTTATGTCCCTTGACGAAGATGCTAAAAAGTGGTTTAAAGGCTTTCCCAACAATCACTTTCCCTCCTATGAAGCTTTCGCTAAGTTGTTCAAGGGTAGATGGAAAAAGAATAAGGACAACAAAATGCTATTGATGCAATTCAACCAAATTTGAAAGAAAGAAAACAAAATAGTGAAGGAATTTGATGCCATATTTGACAACTTGCACAGTCAGATCTCGAAGGACTTATGCCCGCTAGAGGAAACTGTTCTCCTTCTTTATTTGAATGCTTTCGAACGACAATTTGGTTTTATTCTGAAGGAAAAGTGATGCAAACCCCCACCACCTTCTGGGGCCGTAAGGACCTCTCGATCTAGGATTGTTCAAGTTTGGGAGATGAATTAGCTCTCGGGCCCCTGCTGAGCCCTCAAAAAACTTATTCACAGGTCCTTTAACTTTCTTCCTGCTCGAAAATCAAAGTTGTGAGGGTCTTGATTCACCAACAAAGTCCTCCACGTGACTTTGGGCCAAAATCGTGGGCCAAAATTCCCTTCTGCGAAAAATTTGGGACTACGGAACCCCGAGCTTCGAAGGTTTCGCTCGCTTCAACACACCATACTCCTGCAGCGCTGAACTCCGAACCAACAGATCAAACAGTCTATTACTTGCCTCAGATCGATGACTCTTGTCAACTCTACAACTCTGGACTTCGAATATTTTCGAAGCACCACACTTCAAATTCCCCAAAGTGCCGAACATGCGAGCTTGTGAAGGGTCACAATCAACGATCCATGTGTCCTAGTGGATGGATGACTCATATCTATTCCAGGCTTCAGGACTTCAGGTGTCTTCATAACACAACCCCTTATAACTTCTAAACTTTGAACTAGTGAAGGTCATATATTCTCTCCACGTGTCCCTCTCTGACCAATGTTCAAGATTAATTGCGGCCTTTGGGCCTTCAGGAGTTCCCGACTCCAAGCGATTTATACCTCGATCCTTCTGAAGCACCAAGCCTCCAAACTACTATATCTAGTGCCACGTGTCCCTTGACTATCAACGAGCCAGATCAACTTTGGACTTGGGAACTTTGGGAGTTCCGTCTTCTTTGTGCCCAACACACAAAATTTGATGAACTCACGAAGTCTGAAAGACTTCAAGGGTTTAAACCTCACACTGCTTCTCCAGATCTGACGGTCACAAGAGATCCCAACCTTCCCCGACTAGATCTCTTCCACTCGACCTTCAAAACATAATAACTCCCCCCTTCAAGGGATCTTGGTCACTATCTCTTCTGAGCTTATTCCTTGAGATGCTTCAGACCTATGGCACACTCCTTACATCCTTTAAACTTCTAAAAGGCGTCTGACTCAGAGATTTTTTTGAAAATATCTCTACGCACTCCTTGCATTCGTCTTCCCCGAGACTTCCTCAACACTTCGACTAAGTGTTGGCCTGATGCACACCTTGCATGGGTCTTATCCAACTCCTATACTCCACTGAGTACCTGTGCACTCCTTCCACTTGTTTTCCCAAGCTTCATGCTATCTCTTCAGAGTTTCAGAGTCAGACAAGACTCTGCCTTCACACTCCTTGCACCAAAGTTTCAGAAGAGAAACAATTGAAACTTATGGAACATCAAAGGTTCACACACTTAATCACGAAATGCACACTCAGGGATATAAAACATAGAAAACATAAAGCATAACATTTACTCAATGAACTCCGAGACAAACAACACCACACATTTGGAATCAAACCTCTCTAGTTATATTCATTCAGAAAATATGTGCATGAGTTCACAAATCTCTCAGCTTCTTTTCCACAACTCTTAGCAACAAAAATAGCTCCAGCCCCTTTCTGCAATTACTTTCAGTAACCTTAACAATAAGCTTCAACAACAGATAACAATTCTCAACAACTCTCTACAATAATAATCAACAACCTCATTTGGGCATAGATTACATATATTTATACACAAGGGGCTTCTCGAGCCTTACTACCGACTATGCTAGTGATTTCATATCATAATCAAAGCATTCTACCACTAAGGATTATTACAATAAATGGCATTTACAACCCAGATACGAGTCATTGCTCAATATTTGTACAATCCTACAACTAATTAAGATAATTACAATCTTTGGCGACCTCATGTAATGGCTCAAGCCTCAAAACATTAACATTTATTTAATTGCAATGCTTTCAAAAATTTAAGATGATGCACCCTCCTTGGGATCAAAACCAACTTTTAAATGCGTGCTAGACACTGAGCTATCCTCCACTCGTCTTTTTTGAATGTTGATGGCGATGCTCCCGCATCATACTCCTCAGGACAAAAGATTCATGGACTCCTGTCCATGAGTTCCTACACTGTATTTCCATGCTTCTGGATATTAGCTCCAGCCATCCAACTAGCATCCTCTTCTGGATGATCTTTCCACTTAATCAGATACTCAAAATAAATTTTCCTCCTGGTTTTCTTAGCAATCCTCTGATCTAGAATTTTCTCTATCCATGGCTTCTGTACTGTGGGAATCTATTGCTTCCACCGAATCTCCTCTTGAACATCCATCCCTTCTGTATCATCCATCTTGTAAAGGTACAGGTCTTCTACATTGAACATCGATGATATTCCAATGTCCTTCGACAATTCAATCTCATAAGTATTTGCAACAATTTTTCTGAGGATCTAACATGGTCCTATCTTCTTCATCTTTATCTTTTTATATTTCCCATTCGAGAATCTTTCCTTTCTCAGGTGTGCTAAAACTTGATCTTTGATTTCAAAATGAACTTCTTTTCTTTTCTAATCTACTCGACTCTTATACTTCTAGCTGCTTTCCTATAGCTGTCTCTTGATATAATCATGCAACTTCTTCATCTCTGTAGCAAAGTCTTCTTCTCATGTGCTTCAAAACTCATTTTGTCTCAAATCCCTCAACTCCGATATTCCTCTTGGATGTATTCCATACACTATATGGAATGGGATTTTACCAGTGCTTCTGTTTGTTGAGTCATTATATGCAAATTTTGCTTGGTGCATAATTTGATCCCACTGACTGTGATGTTCAATGACCAAACTCCTCAAAAAATTTCCTAAACTTCGGTTCACCAGCTCAGTTTGTCCATTTGTTTGAGGATGATATGCTGAAATGAAGGACATATTTTCCCCAGCTTCTTCCACAAAGTCATCCAAAAGTGTCCCATGAATTTGGTATCTCTGTCTGAGACTATACTTCTGGATAACCCATGTAATCTCACCATCTCCTTGAAAAATAAACTTGCTATATGAGTAGCATCACTAGTTTTATGACACGGTATGAAGTGTGCCATTTTTGAAAACCTGTCAACCACTACAAAGATTGAATCACTCCCTCTCCGGGTTCTTGGAAATCCTAGAGAAAAATCCATGCTGATAACATCCCACAACCTGTCTGGAATAGGTAATGGATAATATAATCCAATGGTTTGATGCTTTCCTTTGGCGTACTGACATATTCTTCATTTGTCCACAAAAATTTTCACATGAGATCTCATACCTGGCCAATGGTATGGAGAACTCAACTATGCATAAGTTTTATCATGGATGAAGTGTCCAACCAAACCTCCACTATGTTTTTCCTTCAACAAGTTGCCCCTCATTGAACATCTCGGGATACATAAGTGACTTCCCTTGAATAACAATCCATCTTGGATCAGATATTCCATCCACTGATTTCTATCCCTTGGCAAAGGGTTCTCACATGCTTCATAAGCCTCTTTGAAATCTGGATCTTCTCGATACATCTCCTTGAGGTGTTCAAATCCCAATGTCTCCACTTGAAATTCCTACAAAATCAAACATCTCCTTCTCAAAGCATCTGCAACTTTGTTAACACTACCACTAATATGATTGATAACAAAAGAAAATTTTGCATGAATTCTACCCATTTGGTATGTCTCTGATTCAGCTTCTCTTGTCTGGTTATAAACTGTAAAGCTTGTTTGTTCGAATACAAGACAAACTCCTATGGGATAAGATAATGTCTCCATTTATTCAAGGCTTGAATCACAACATGAAATTCTTTATCGCATGTGGAATAATTTCTCTTGACATCATTCAACTTCTCACTGAAATAAGTGACATGCTTATTGTCTTGACTTAAAACTGCGCCAATGGCTACTCCACTAGCATGACATTTAACTTGAAAGGTCTTTCTAAAATATGACAAAACTAAAATTGGTTGTTCTGTTATCTTCTCCTTCAACACCCTAAATCCTTTCTCAGCCTCCTCTGTCCAAATAAAATATTTGTGTTGTTTCTTTATGGTGTCTAATATGGGTGCACAAATACTACTGAAATTCCTAATGAATTTCCTGTAAAAACTCGTCAACCCATGGAAACTTCTTACCTTGAACACACTTTTTGGAGAAGGTCACTGTCTGATTGCCCTCACCTTCTCTGGATCCATCTTCAAATCATTTGAAGAGATCACAAACCCCAGATATATAAGTTATGTTTTCATGAAAGAACATTTTTTTCAGGTTCACCAACAACTTCTCCTGCTGCAATCTCCTCAACACCATCTTTAAGTGCCTCAAATGCTCCTCTTCTGTCTTACTGAAGACTAGAGTATCATCCAAATATACAATCAGAAAATTACCAATAAAATCTTTAATTACTTCATTCATTAATGTCATAAATGTACTTGGTGCATTTGTTAAACCAAATGACATAACCAACCACTCATACAATCCTTCATTCGTTTTGAATGTTGTATTCCATTCATCTCCTTCTCTCATCCTTATCTGATGATAGCCACTCTTCAAGTCTATCTTGGAAAACTAATTTTGTCCACTCAAGCAATCCATCAAATCATCCATTATGGGTAAAGGAAATCTATACCCGATGGTTATTTTGTTGATGGGTCTTGAATCCATGCACATTCTCCAACCTCCATCTTTATTTGGAACTAACACAGTTGGTACTGCACATGGATCAAACTTTCCCTGACCAAACCTTTATTCAACAATTGTTGGACTTGATTCTTGACCTCTTCATTCTCTTGAGGTGTCAACTTGTACGCTGCTTTATTTGGTAAAATTTCTCTTTGAATAAGGTCAATGTGGTGACTAATACTCCTGATGGCCCTGGTGAAGAGTGAGGTAATTCATCCACCAAAATATCAACAAATTCATCCGATAACTCTTGAACCTCCATAGGCAAATCATTAATGGAAGTGTTTGTAAGGATGACTCTTGGATTTATTACAACAACAAATTGCATTTCTTGTTCCTTCTTGACTTCTTTCAAGATTTCCTTCCCACTCATGAGAAGTATGCTCATAATAGCTTCTTCCTTAACTCCTTTCTCTTCTATGGGCAACAACATATGTTTACACCCATTCTTCTCAAGGGTATAAGTGTTCTTTCTCCCATCATGTATGCCATTTCTGTCATATTTCCACGGTCTTCCCAACAGAACATGGCAAACATTCATGGGTATAACATCACATATGATTTCATCTCTATAACCACCTATTTTAATTTCAACTTCACATTGTCGACTTACCATTTATTGGTGTCCTTTTTTCAACCACGATACCTTGTATGGGTTCGGATGTGCAATTCTCTCCAGCTCCAGTTTTTCCACCATCTCTGTGGATACTAAATTATCAGTGCTTCCACTGTCTATGATCACCTTGCATACCTTATATTTGGTCTTGCAAGCAGTTCTAAACAGATTGTTCCTCTGGACTGGTTCTCTTACCTCTTTCTCTGGCTTCATGAGAACTTTCATCATCTTGAGTGATCTCCCTTCCTTTGCTGCTTCTATCTTCATCTCTTCTTCTACATTCCTCTTCCGCGCTTCAGAAATGTGAGATTCTCCACCTCCTTATTTATTCTTTTGAGGACATTCCCAAGACATATGACCTGTCTTTCCACAGGCATACCACTTCACTTCTCCTCCTCTGCCTCTTTCTCTTCCTACGGGAAAATAGTTTCTTCCACCATAGTGTCCTCTAGAACTTCCTCCTCTTTCTGTCTGACTGTGATACTTTCCAGCTTCTATTCTGGGCTTCTGGATTTTCTCTCGGACAATTCCTCTTCCTTTGCTAGGACTCTTTCCTCTATTCCTCTGACTCTACTTTCTAGCCAAATTTTCCTATGCCTTCAGGGCTATCTGATAAGCATCCTCCAAAATATTCATTGTCATCATGCTGATCTCATATTGGATCTCATATCTCAGGCCATTAATATACCTGGAAAATTTTTCTTCATCACTCTCTCTATGTCCTACTCTGATGTTTAGTTTGTAGAACTCTTCCGTGTACTCATTTACCGACAAACCCTTCTGTCTTAGATTCAGCAATTTCCTGAACATATTTATCTGATAATATTTGGGTATGAATTTAGCCTTTATCTTAGCTAACATTCTATCCCAACTCTTAATATTCGACTTACCTTTGCATATTTTGTCATCTTGCAATTCGTCCCACCATAATGCTGCATGTCCATTCAATCTAGTCACATCATGCTTCACCTTCTTTTCATCATCGATCTCCTCATAACCAAAGTACTTATCCAAAGCACTTATCCAGTCAAACAGTTCTTCCACATCTAAATTGCCTTCATACATTGCGACTTCCATTTTTTTTCTGGCTCTCATTTTAACAACTCTCAACAGTCACTCTTCTACACCTTGCTCTCATGCAACTTCTTCTGCTTCAACGTCTTCACTCTCAGCCTCAATGAAATCACCACCTTCAGGTACTCTTCTCTGTTTTGTCTCCATGGAATCCAATCTCACACGAAGTCGTCTCATCTCTTCATCCATAGCTGCATTTGATACATGTCTATCAAAACGATGCCTGAAATTTTGGCAAAGGTCAAAGAGTATAGTGTGTAGATTGAAGAACATCTTATCAGCTCAAAGATTGATCCTTTTCAGTTCCCTTGTAACATAACAAAGCCTAAGATAAAGAATTCAACCAACAATGTATAGGATCTAATCACACTCTTGGCTCAGAAGCTTGATCAAATGAATTCCTAGTTCATCCAGAGTCAAAATCATATTGTGAACAAGTTGAAAACCCTAGAGAGGCATCATTCTTCCCCATGGCCTTATTTTATCAAACAACAAAGGGAAACCATAGGTTAGAAACCAAGGCCAAAACAAGAGGTAAAGTCACCCAACACCTTGAATCATGTTGAGATGGTTAGCATGGAGGGATCACCATGGTGTTTTCCTTGTTAGGAACCTCATTCAGAAAACGAGTGTCCGAGACAGAGGAAGAATAATATCTAGGTCATGTTATCCCCATCCTAAGGATAACTAAGGATATTATGTCTCGAGGCCCACAGGTCCTAGACATGGAGTACCGAGAGCCATATTGATTTGAGCCTGGCCCTGGAGGGCCCATCCTTCTTCTTCACCGTCTCCATTTTGCCAGTAGCATCAACATCCATCCCATCGGCCTGGTTCTGTAGTAGCAGTGGGTCTTTCTCCATGAGGTAATGAGTCCGGGTATCATGGTATGTGTCACTTTGATTCTCAAAACATTTGAATACGTGAATTTAATTCTCTTTTGCTTCATGATGTGTGCTTGGACTTTATTCCTTTTGACTTGTCCATACCTGGGGGGGATGCCATAATGACCTAACAAGTTTTTTCCCTTAGGAGTGAGTTGCCACTAGGTGGTTTATGAAAGGTCATCATCCATTCCCACCATACTTATGACTTTTCATCATATTCCTTATCATTTATCCCCTACATTGGTTCAAGCATTGGGTTTTCCAAGCTAGTAAAGGGTTGTACCTTTCCTTATGGGAAGAAGGGGCTAAAGGCCCATAGGGTTAAAGTAGATGGAAAAAGATAAAAGAAAAAAGATCAATCCTTGAGATGCTTCGCCCGGGGATCCCCAAGAAAGAAATAAAAGGCTTCTCAACAAGAAAAGGGGGGACCCATAAAAAGATAAAACTCAAGACCTAGTTGGTGGATAGGGGGTCTCATCACGAGCCAACCTATTAGGTCCATGGGCATGTAGCGATATGACACTACTATTCATCTAGTCACCACGCCATGGTAGTGACTCTTGGTGGAATAGCTAAGAGAAAGGGGGTCTCATCACGAGCCAACCTTCTCATCTCCGTGAAATTCTTGTGGGTAATTCTGTCACCATGCCAGGGCAATGTCCCCCAACTATTCTCTAGACAGAAAAAGCAATAAGATAAAAAGTAAAAAGGCATTGAATGGGATAGGAAACATTTTCATCAATGAAAAGGTGTAGCTCACCCTCTTCAGAGGCACCCACAGGTAAGCCCTACATTTCCCTGTCATCACTGCAACCCTTGCCCAAACATCCCCCACACCGTCTCATGCACTTACATGACCTAGATTGGTCCTCACCTGGAAACACCCCACACCTGAGGAGAATTGGACCAATAGGATGTCGTGGGACCCTCTCCAAACCTATCTTGTAGAATAACATAATGTCTTTGAGCACTTGTTTGGGAAAAGGGGGTTTTATACACATGTTTGGGTAACTTGATTATTAGATGTGATTGAAATTGCTATGATCCCTATGACTTATGAGACCATGGATGGCATACTTGTTATTGCTGCAGGACCACGCTTGATAGACATGTACATATGGGGAGATGATTAGCTCAGACCTCCATAGGGATAAAATCCCACCAGATGGATGCTGAGACCCTAGCCAAGGGCATACATATATCATAGGCTTGCACTAGAGAGAGAGGAAAACATTCCACCAGAGATAGATTGGCAAGCCTGGACCTAGGGGGGTCTTGCCTTTCCCCTTGAACATTGGCCTTGGAAGGCCCATGACATCACCCAACGTCAGATGGACATGATGGAGGCAGTTGTGTGCCAAGTGGCATGATCCAGAGACCTTGGAAGGCCTAACGTTTTTCTCTTGGAGGCCAACATCTCACCTAGGAGGCCCAACGTCACCCTAGAAGGGCATGATATCACCTCTTTTGCATGTTTTAGGGTTTAATTTGTCAATTTTATGTAAAAAACTAGATATTTGATGTAACTGGACATGTTGTCCTTTTTAACCTAGTTTTGTAATTAAAGGTCATTTGGATTGTATAAATGAGGGATTAATCCCTTGTATTTTATCATCATTCTTTCACTCACACAAGTGAGGTATGAAATTCAGCCTCTTTAAGGATTATTGGTTGAAATTAAGTGGTGCACAACTCTTGGAGGAGGCTTGTCTTGGTGTATTTTGGAATTTTCTTGGTGGAAAGTTTTCAACTAGGGAATTTGCTAGATTATTCTTGGTGAATGTAAGTGAAATTCTGTAATTCTTCTTTCTTTTGAATGGTTATAGTATATTTACTTTGCATTTACTAAGATCATGAAATTGCTAGTATAAAACCCTAGGAGATTAAGCACATGTTATTGTCCTTATCTCAATAGCTATCCACCTACTAGATTTTCATAGAAAGCCTATACATTGAAGAATTTGCTAGAGCCCTACCATTGTAGCACTCTAACACCCTTGCTTTATCAAGATTTTATTTATCTCAAACTTGAGCTAAAGAAGAAGGAAAACCGCCAGGGCCTAGGGTTACCTACTTCCTAGTAGTCATTTTCCTTCTAGGGTTTGGTGATTGAGGCCTTGGGTTACCAACACCTCAATCATTTTCCCTATTGTCTCTAGTTCATACTTGGTTGATTGATCAAAACAACCCCCAAACCTTTTACCTCAATCTATTTACTAACTATTCCTAACCCTAGATTAGACTAATTTACTAACATACTTGCTACTGTTACAAAAGTAAGACACAACCATATATTGCAGCAGTAAAAACTCCTAAAAGAAATTATTAAAGTTGATTTTTACATTGCCTTATTAGTTTCTGACAAGTGCTAGCATATTGCTATTATTAGGTTACCATTTTTGGTCATTTTGAAGCTTTTTTAAGGCATAAATTGTGAAGCTATTATCATACATACATTGCTGTTATAAATTTCTGTTTGCTTCATCTTATATCAACTTATTGATTTTATTGAAAAGTCCAAGGTTTTACGAAGCACTAACACCAATTGTTACTTGCAAAATAGTGTTTTCTTGTTGTATGTAACGACCCCATCGTTATGAAAACAAGCAAAGCATAAGTGATTTTTTTTTTTGTTTAAGGGCAAGAAGGCGATGACGACAACAGTTTAACCTCCCCACTGACGACGAACTCAAGCACATAGTCCAGGCAACATGCAACTAAGACACCACGCACAGGCACAAGGGAAACTGGGCGAAACATGCGTAGAAAAATAAGGAGGAATGACTACCCGCCCGACACAAACACAACCACGCCTACAAGCTAAGGGACCACATCCCCATCCCGACACAATGACCTAGACAAACAAAGACAGAACCTCAAGGCACAGGAACCAAACGCCTGAAGGCGTTCAACCCATGAGCCAAAGCAACTTGCAATGCTTGACACCACTCACACAGAATGCATTGAATCTGACCAAGTTCTCATTTGCCGCTATCCCATAGGGCATGCCATGATCCCCTCTTCAGGAATCACGCCGTTCCTAGGCGATAGACGCATCAAAAACCTTGGCGCAAACATAAGCTATCCAGACCAAGGACTCTAGATGATCTGATGTGCTAGGAGACAAATACTGATAAGAAAACCATGCCCAACCCCAACAACAGGTCGAAGAGACACCAGAGGACGACTACCAGGGAAGACACGACTTCGTCAACCACCCAACCCATTCATCAAGTCTAAACTAGTCAACAGATACAAATTTTTTTGACATTGAATATCCATCTAAATTTAGCAAGTCTAAATATAATTTAGTCTTTAACTCACCAATTGATTAATTAATACAATCCAATCGGCCATTCTAATTTACACCTTAGCCATCACTTTCAATCTAAATAACTTCACCTTTGAATCAATTGACAATTCTACATTACAATCAAGCATTAATTTCAATCGAATTAACCTCAATTACGAATCAGTTTGGCAATGTCGCATTATAATTTAATCATTAACTACAATTTAATTTAGCAAGTTTAATCTATACTCTGGTCAATACTCCTAATCTCATTGCACCATCTAAATGGGTAATTCTAATTTAATCCTCAAAATTACAATCTAACTATCAATTAACAATATATAACCACATTAGCCACATCAATGTAAAATGCTACAATATAACACTTGTAATCAATTAAATTACACATGCCGTCTATCTATAATAACTGTACCAAAAATAACTAGCTGTCTGTAACATTAAGAAGGAAACTGCTGACCATGAACATCGCTGTAGCAATTGACATCATTGTGGCAATTAATATTAAGGAGGAAACTGCTGTCCATTGACCTCGTTGTAGCAATTAGCTTGGCAATTAACATGGCAGATAACATAGTAATTAACCTAACCAATAACATGGCTGTAGCAATTAATGTTTGGCAGTGAGAGTGCTGGGTACACTCAATTTGAAGGAGAATAAAAGGCAATACAAACTGCAGAAGGATCAACTCGTGGTCATTCAAAAATCAATCATAGTCAACATTTAAGGCAAACTCGTGGTCACACCAGCAACAAAACACAACCACAGTTAAAGGAAAATTTGTGTTCTTTCATCAACAAAACACACTCAAATTTAATGGCAAATCGTGGGCATTTAACAACAACTCAATGAATCGTTTTAATAGCAAAATCGTGGGCGTTAACAACAAACTCAGTCAATCTTTTTAATAGCCAAATCATGGGCATTAACAACAAACTCAGTCAATCTTTTTAATAGCCAAAACGTGGGAGTTAACAACAAACTCAGTCAATCCTTTTAATAGCCAAAACGTGGGCGTTTAATCAACAAACACAATCAATCTTTTAATAGCCAAATCATGGGCGTTAACAATAATCTCTGTCAACTTTTAAAAGAAAAACGTGGGCATTGAACGACAATCTCTGTCAACTTTTAAAAGCAAAAATGTGGGAATTTCAACAACAATCTCTGTCAACTTTTAAAGAAAAAACATGGGCATTTCAATAGCAATCTCTGTCAACTTTTAAAAGCAAAAACGTGGGCATTTCAACAACAATCTCTCTCAACTTTTAAAGCAAAAACGTGGGCATTTAAACAACAATCTCTGTCAACTTTTAAAAGCAAAAACGTGGGCACTTCAATGACAATCTCAGACTCGTTTTAAATGGAAAAATTGTGGTATCCCCTTTTCATTGCCCGGATGCCAAATGCAAACACATACAGGAATGACCAAAACGCCCTTCCCTTACCAGGATACCAATTATAAAAATGCAGACATGAATAACACAAAAAATGTTTTTCCATTTCCAGGATACCAAATATAAAAATGCAGATAGGGAATCAATTTTTTTTTCCATTGCCAGAATACCAATACAACGTAGACATGAATAACAAATAAAAAAAACGTTTTTCCATTCCAGGATACCAATACAAAAATGCAGACATGAAATCAATTCATCTTTCCATTTCCATAATACCAATACAACGTAGACATGAATAGCAAATAAAAATGTTTTTCCATTTCCAGGATACCAATACAAAAATGCAGACAGGAAATCAAATTGTTTTTCCATTGCCAGAATACCAATACAACGTAGACAACAGTAAGAGAAACACAAGGATCCAATGGGAAAAGTCATTGAAATGATCGCAAGGATTCTATCAGTCAAGGTGCAAAGAAAAACCAACAAGGATGCAAGATAATCCATACACAAATATCTTTGCTAGAAGGCGCAAGTCAAACAATCAACCATGAACAATAATAGAGGTAGACGGCTGACAAGAACGTCCTTCGCTCATCATCCGTGCACAGAAAAGCAGGGCATTGAGATCCATAGGTCTATTAATGCCGAAGTGACGACCATAGGTCAGGCTCTTGACCGACTGCTCAGGCAAGGACTGATGAGCTCGAGACGAAAGGCAAAAACAAACACAATCTTCACAAATCAATACACCACAGGGTGGTCAAGACATGCCGGGAAATGAAGGCCATGGGAGTCAATCAATCATCAAGCCATAGGCTATGGAAAAATTCAGTCATCAACTAGAACGCTAAGAAAATCAATTTACTTACCCAATTAAACATGCAGATCCAAATCATAAATCCTACTACAATCTACCATGCAAAAATAAAGAAAGCATACCGTTTCCTGATTGCCCACTCTGAGTTGATGTCTCACGCGCTTTGTGTAACTCTCGCTTGCCGAYYGATGATACTTCACTGGTACCTCCCARCCAACACTAGGGGTACTCTTCTTCCCCCTTAGCCCCCTGAGCYGCAAAGGGGCCACACACACTAAYCAGAGAATCAACTAACTCCTAGCTYGCCTCACAAGGCCGAGCTACCACTCCTCACYGAGCTGGGTATCCCAAYTCCCACAAGCTAAGTCAGTCAAGTATATATTTCTGYAGCGTAACGTTACRCAAAACCGAAGAGATCCATCATCCTTATCCTCCCTCCATTATATAGAGTTTCGAAGTCCCTTACTTTCCCAAAATCCCCTATTATTTAAAGTTTAATAAATTAATTCATAAAAATCCTCCCCGTACATGTGTCACCCATCCCCTTCATTCCTCCAAAAACTAATTTCTTTAATTAATTAATTACCCTTATTTCCCTCACCCACCTAGAGTCACTCCTAGAATCGCTCCTAGGTGTCCCCAAATTCCCTTACAGGTTTTAATGACTTTCWCCATTATTAATTTGCTAGTTCAGTTTRAAATAGAAAGTTCTTAAATGGTAGATACCTTACTAAGTTTGACTTTCTGCTTTTTCCCTTGTGTTTCCCTTATCTTTTTATGTTTCCCTCTTTTCCTAGTTTMCTAATTATTTTAGATTTCCCTCTTTYCCCTTTTTATTTAAACTCAAAAAGGCATGTGCATAAATTTACCCTTTTTCCCTTTTTATTTTTAATGAATAAATATTTAATTAGCATAATATAGTAAAACAATTATTTCCCTTTCAAAAATTTTATCCCAAAAGATTTTTATAAAACAATTACAATGCTTACTCCCTTCTTGTCACAAGATTAATGAAGATTATCATCATTATTTATTATTATATATATATAATTTTTATTTTTTTAATAAATAGATAAAATTTTACCACCAGTATAATTTAGACCTAGACTTTAATTTTCGTGCTGTGTGACATTTTATTAGGGGAATTGTTTTTAAAATTTCTTATCATGTTATTCGTCCTAAGGCCATCTAGGTTCATTCCTTTATCATTAACAATGCGACGTGCCCTTCAGGACGCACTAGGTGCTCCAAGGGTGCCACTCGCCTCAATCTGTTTCCCTTGCACGACGTGCCCTTCAGGACGCACTACGTGCTCCAAGGGTGCCACTCGCCTCTTTCCATTTTTCTTGCATGACGTGCCCTTCAGGACACACCACGTGCTCCAAGGGTGCCACTCGCCTCTTGATTGACTTGGTAGACATACAAAACCCCTGGATTCAATACTCCACCAGGTGAACTTGTGGGAGACTAAGGGCCTTTAAGGAATAAGACCCCTGCCTTATTACGCGCCCCTTAGAATCATCGTGAGCAACGGTCGCAGTCTGCCCTCACGACATTGTGGGTCCTCTCGAACTAGGTAATTGTTAACCTACAGTTCGAGCCACGATGAGAGTGCTAGTAGGCCATGGTACGGCTGCTGTCCACACCTCTCCCTCAATATCTATGGTAGTCCTGCGTGACCCCTCTACTCCACATGTGAGTCTGGTCAGCAAGCTATCATCAGCCTGCATCATCAATGAATCATGTCAAAAATATATCCAAAATCATATTATCTAATCATATGCACTAGTATCACATATAAAACAATCAAACCCCAATAGTTCATTCCCTGACTCGATCCAGAGTCCAAGGGTTTCATCGATGCCCCAACATCCTCGAGGTCCAAATCCTGCACACTCAGGAGAACTGAGTCAATAGCACCTGTCTAAGTTAATATCGTCAAATAACATATAATCACATCCATAATGCCTCATGATAGTAATCAACGGTCAATGGTATAATAATCCGGCTCACTTTCGAGCAAGTGTCCTCAAAGAATAGGTTTTCTCAGTGCGCGCAAGAGCGGGATGTTACATTGTACTATTATGGGTAGGTACACTTAAGCATATCTTTGCTTCATATTGTTAAACCTTTGGGACTTTCTGATCGGTGTGACTTTTGAGAGGGGACAACTTTTCTTGATACCTTCACCTTTTCCTTCTCAAACCCCTAGGTCACCGGGGACGTCTCCCCTGGGCATTCATCCCTAAAGAGAAAGAGGTGTCTTATTTAGGTGACAATGATAGTACAACCTCCTGTTACGCCAATTTACCATCCACTTGCCTTTGGATTTTGGGCAAGTACAAATTGTGCGATAACATTTTGGCGCCGTTGCTGGAGAACATTGAGTCAATTCTCCTCAAAGACGAAACTTTTCAGTAAGCCTTTCCTCAAAAGCCTTTACTTTACAAAGCTTACTTGGCGACTCCACTGAGGGCGATCCCCTCATCCCTTTGATAGTTTCAATAAAATTATCTAGTGACTCCACTAACCTTTTCCAATATGCCACCTTACTCTCAATTCTATGATATTTCCAAGTTATGGGATCATGGCACCCTGGGAACAAGTGTATCCGACTATTGATTTCAAAAGTTTTCAAGGATACCCACATTATTTTGATACAAAATGGTCAAGAAACTCTCCAATATTTGGAGGCCTCCCAATTACTCACATTGTATAATTCTTGAAGTATATAAGCAAGATAGAATTGGGAGGGGAGGATGTTCTAGTAAAATTATTCATACTTTCTCTGCCATCCTTTTTGCAATATTTGTTTAAAAGTTGTTGTGAAGATAGGGGTATTTCATATTTTGTATACCTCATCAATAGGTTTATTGAGTTTCTGAAAGCACAATGCCTGACATATGAAGATGCCCTTAGAAATATTGCAGTATCCCTAGAGGATGAAGGATTCACCAATGATATTGTGGGAGATCTCAGGGATGTGTACCTTACTCAATACCAAGAACCCTCTGATATAGAAGGAGAAATTTATGAAGAAAATTGTCAACCCCTTAAAAAGGAGCAATATTTTTTCCCATGATTCGATAGAATGCAATGAAAATTTAACTAGAGAAGTGAATTATGAGGATGAAGCACTGGTAACTGCTCCTCTGTCCGATGATGATCTCCAAGGTCCTGTCTCTCCTGCACAAGATGAAGAGAATGAGGTGAGTCATTTTACTTTCCAGTTTTTTGATAACACTTTGTTCTATGATTCAGAAGGTGAAGAAGTAAAGGAACCCTTGGAAGAGTTATCTCTTTCATTTTTCGATGAAGACTAAGAGATGAGTCTTAGTGAAGTACTAGACCCTCTTCCATTTGATGAAGTCATTCAAGCCAATGATGCTCTTGCACAACAAGAAGTGAACACGGTAAGTTACCTCTCTTTCCAAGATTTTGATGATGCTTTGTTTTATGATTTGGAAAGAGAAGAGGTACTAGAGGAGACCTTGAAGGCATTAAATCCTTCATGTTATGATAAACACAGTGACATTGTTGATAATATTGATGAGTTCATACATGTTGGAAGGTGTAAGTGGGATGTGATTGGTTCTAATGAGGATCCCATTTACGACATTGAGGGTCATTTCCAAAATTTACCTCTACAACTATCATATGAGGGTACTAATTTTGACAATTGGCAACAAGGAGATGGTATGATTACAATTTTTTTTCAGACACCCAAGGATGACCTGGTTCTATATTCTCCTAGTGATTTTCGGTCATACCTTGAGGATTTTGATGATTATTCTCTTGAACACTTGGATTTATTCCATGAAGAATATTATCAACCACCGTTCTGCTCAGATCTTGATAGAAGTAAGGACATTGCTTTCTCAGAGAAGGATCCTTGTGATAATTTTTTCCAGCTCCCTTCGACTATTTTATCTTGCTATGTCATTAAAGGTGTAGTTAGGAAGCATGTCCTTTGTATTAAGTTTCCTCTAAGGCAAAGACTAGAATTCAAGGGTAGGTTGAATACCTCAAGAAGAAGTTTGCCATATCCATCTTTTAGCCTTCCCTTAAGAAATTGCCAGTCATCCTCTAGATTCTTGATAGTTCCTTCCCAGACCTCAGATTGTGAAGACATCCAAGGTAGCCAACCTCCAGACTCTTTGAGTTAGTCTATTGAACCTTTGATTTTTCACGATCCCTTTCTGATATGGATTGATCACTTTCCTAAAGGTGTGAATTGGCATGATTTTGTCCCTCCCTCCTGCCTCCATGAGCTAGACTTTATGATTTCTGATGACACAACACATTTTATAACTTGTGTTATTTTTGTGCTTGACTTATCATTGTTTTGGTTTATGAT
Source organism: Picea engelmannii (assembly GCA_009831015.1). NCBI lineage: Eukaryota > Viridiplantae > Streptophyta > Pinopsida > Pinales > Pinaceae > Picea > Picea engelmannii. Next base: position 6,196 of record ML819034.1, on the reverse strand, counting down.
GAAGCACAGAGGCAGGCATTATGAGACATTTCTAGGATGGTTTCACTGGATATTTGACTACACCTAGCATTCAACCAACAGGTAAGTACAGGTAAGTAGGTAGGCATTTGCATTCATTGTATATACCATCTGCATTTCATGCTAGAGTAGTTGTATTTCCATTTGTGCATATGATTGCTTACTTGTATTTTATTTTATCATATATGAGCCAGGGGTGATATCACCACCCCAAATGATTACTAATCAATCTTGTTGAGATATAGCAGGTCACAGGTCATACCAAATATGTTGAGGTTCTCATGCGCTCTATGGTGAGCACATGTCCCCAAGTTGGAGACAAATGTTATTCCATATCCTAGGGATAACAAAGGAGATTATGTCTTGAGGCCCACAGGTCCTAGAAATGGAGTACCAAGAGCCATATTGGCTTGAGCCTGGCCCTGGAGTGCCCATCCTTCTTCTTCAATGCCTCCATTATGTCAGCAGTAACAACATCCATCCCATCGTTCTAGTTCTATAGTAGCAGTGGGTATTGCTCCATGAGGTAATGAGTCTGGGTATCATGGTATGTGTCATTCTGATTCTCAAAACATTTGAATATGTGAATTTAATTCTCTTTTGCCTCATGATGTGTTCTTAGAATTTATGCCTTCTGACTTGTCCATACCTGGGGGGGATGACAAAATGACCTAGCAATTTGGTTCCCTTAGGAGTGAGTTGCCACTGGGTGGGTTTATGAAAGGTCATTGTTCATTCCCACCATACTTATCACTTTTAATCATATTCCCTCTCATCTATCCCCTACATTGGTTCAAGCATTGGGTTTTCCAAGCTAGTAAAGGGTTGTACCTTGCCTTGTGGGAAGAAGGGGCTAAAGGCCCAAAGGGTAAACTTAGTTGGAAAAAGATAAAATCCAAAAGATCAAACCTTGAGATGCTTCACCCAGGGATCCTCGAGAAAGCAATAAATGCTTCTCAGCAAGAAAAGGGGGGACCCATAAAAAAGATAAAACTCAAGACCTAGTTGGTGGATAGGGGGTCTCATCATGAGCCAACCTATTAGGTCCATGAGAATGTAGTGGTATGACACTACTATTCACCTAGTCACCACACCAGGGTAGTGACTCTTGGTGGCATAGCCAAGAGAAAGGGGGTCTCATCACGAGCCAACCTTCCCATCTTCGTGAAATGCTTGTGGGTAATGCTGTCACCACTGGTCACCATGCCAGGGAAGTGTCCCCCAAATATTCTCTTGAAATAAAAAAAACAATAAGATAAAAAGTAAAAAGGCATTGAATGGGCTAGGAAACATTTGCATCCATGACAAGGTGCAACTCACCCTCTTCAGAGGCACCCATAGGTAAGCCCTACATTTCCCTGTCATCATTGCACCCCTTGCCCAAACATTCCCCACATCGTCTCATGCACTTACATGACCTAGATTGGTCTTCACCTGGAAACACCCCACACCTGAGGAAAATTGGCCCAATAGAATGTCATGGGACCCTCTCCAAACTTGGTTTGTAGAATAACATAATGTCTTTGAGCACTTGTTTGGGAAAAGGGGGTTTTATGCACATGTTTGGGTAACTTGATTATTAGATGTGATTGGCATTGCTATGATCCCTATGACTTATGAGCCCATGGAGAGCATACTTGTTATTTCTACAAGACCACACCCGACAGACATGTATATATGGGGAGATGATTAGCTCGGACCTCCCTAGGGATAAAATCCCACTAGATTGATGTTGAGACCCCAGCCAGGGGAAAACATATATCAGAGGCTTGCACCAGTGAGAGAGGAGGACATTCCACCAAAGACATCTTGGTAGGCCTGGACCCAGGGGGGTCTTGCCTTTCCCCTTGAACCTTGGCCTTGGAAGGCCCATGAGGTCATCTATGTGACCCTTGACATCACCCAACGTCAGATGGACATGATGGAGGCAGTTGTATGCCAAGTGGCACATGTGGCATGATCCAGAGGCCTTGGAAGGCGTAACGTTTTTCTCCTAGCTCCTAGAGGCCAACGTCTCACCTAGGAGGCCCAATGTCACCCTAGAAGGGCATGACATCACCTCTTTTGCATGTTTTAGGGTTTAATTTGTCAATTTTATGTAAAAAACTGGATATTTGATGTAAGTGGCCATGTCAGCCTTTTTGACCTAATTTTGTAATTAAAGGTAATTTGGATTGTATAAATAAGGGATTAATACCTTGTATTTTATCATCATTCTTTCACTCACACAAGTGATGTCTTAAATTTAGCCTCTTTAAGGCTTATTGGCTGAAATTAAGTGGTGCACAACTCTTGGAGGAGGCTTGTCTTGGTGTATTTTGGCATTGTCTTGGTGGAAAGTCTTCAACTAGGTCATTTGCTAGATTATTCTTGGTGAATGTAAGTGAAATTATGCAATTCTTCTTTCTTTTGAATGGTTATAGTATATTTACTTTTCATTTACTAAGATCATGAAATTGCTAGTATAAAACCCTAGGAGATTAAGCACATGTTATTATCCTTATCTCAATAGCTATCCACCTACTAGATTTTTCTAGAAAACCTATCCATTGAAGCATGTGCTAGAGCCCTACCATTGTAGCACTCTAACACTCTTGCTTCATCAAGATTTTATTTATCTCAAGATTTAGCTAAAGAAGAAGGAAAACTGCTAGGGCCTAGGGTTACCTACTTCCTAGTAGCCGTTTTCCTTCTAGGGTTTGGTGATTGAGGCCTTGGGTTAACAACAACTCAATAATTTTACCTCTTGTCTCTAGTTCACACATAATCATTTGTTTCCTTCAATATTGCTTCTGCAAAAGTGACTCCATTAGCCCTAAAGACATTGATTATTACCTCATACTTGGTTGATTGATCAAAACAACCCCCAAACCTTTTACCTCAAGCTGTTTACTAACTATTCCTAACGCTAGATTAGATTAATTTACTAACATACTTGCTGTTGTTACAAAAGTAAGATACAACCATATATTGCAGCAGTAAAAGCTCCTAAAAGCAATTATTAAAGTTGATTTTTACATTGCCTTATTAGTTTATGACAAGTTCTAGCATATTGCTATTATTAGGTTACCATTTTTGGTCATTTTGAAGCTTGTTTAAGGCATAACTTGTGAAGCTATTATCATATATACATTGCTGTTATAAATTTCTGTTTGCTTCATCTTATATAATCTTATTTATTTTATTGAAAAGTCCAAGGTTTTACGAAGAGCTAACATCATTTGTTACTTGCAAAATAGTGTTTTCTTGTTGTCCTGTTCTGGGCAGGTACAATTACGCATATCTTTGCTTCATATTGTTAAACCTTTGGGACTTTATGATCGGTGTGACTTATGAGAGGGGACAAATTTTCTTGATACCTTCACCTTTGACTTCTCAAACCCCCAGGTCACCGAGGACATCTCCCCTGGGATTTCATCCCTAAAGAGAAAGATGTGTCTTATTTAGGTGACAGTGATAGGACAACCTCTTGTTACACCAATTTACCTTCCACTTGACTTTGGCTTTTGGGAAAGTACAAATTGTGTGATAACAGGTCCTATGGACATCTTGAAATTCATTGATACAACCTTTACCCTCCAAGATGATGAATTCATTCATAGAGGAGCAACTTGAGGAAGTTAGGTAGTTGAAAACTAGATGAGCTCGGTAGGAAGTATTGAACCAAATGGATGAAGGCTTGAAGGAAAATTTGAGAAAAAGGGAAATTTTGACATACTCAAGAAGAAACGAATTGTTGGTCCCACTACCTCCAGTAATGAAGGAAGTGCCTCCACCTCCTCCACCTCCAGTTCATGACCTGCTTCCATATCCTGCACCAAAAGATGAGGATCTTTTCCTAAATATATATGTACCAGGTATGATTCGAAAGATGAATATGTTGGTACCTGTGGTAGAGATGTGCAAGATTCCTTCTGTAAGAAGAGAAGTTTTGAAGGAATTAAAGGTACAAGAGGACAATCCTCCTTTTTATATTTCTTTGGGCATTAATGGTTTTCATTTGAATAATTTCAGTTTGGATTCTAGAGCCTTGATAAACGTAATGTATCTAAATATCATGAAACAACTTGGTTTGTAGAAAACCCACCCTTATGGGAACATTTTTGGTATTGATTCAAAAAAGGTGAAAGTGTATGGTCTCATAGTAGATGTGGAGGTATATTTGCAGGATTTCCCCCACATCAACCTCATCATGAATATAATCACGTTCGATGTAACAAACACTTGGGGCATGAGCTTGTCGAGAATTTGGTCCACTACCCTTCAAGGTTTTCTCAGCATGGACCTCACTCATGCACATATCCCTATGGGGGATGGTACATTTGAGATTTCATACAGTCAACATGTTGACAATAATCATGTATCTGATCCAAATAGCCCAAACTATTGGAGTGATTGTGAGTATGATGTGACACCTCAAGTCATCGAGTATGATCATGGGGATTTACCTTTTGCACAAGAATATTGTATTGATACAATATTTTTGAAGATAGACAAGTATAAGGAGAAGCTTGCAGAATACTAGAGAAAGGATCTAGGATCCATCAAGACACTCAAGAAATATGAGGATAAGAAGGATCAAGAGAGAGAAAAGGATATCGAGGACATACTCAAGGAAGATCCACCTAGACATCCTTACATTGAGTACATACCTTATGTTGAGTTTGATGAAGGAAGCCTTGTGCTCATGTTGGATAAAAGGAAGGGAAAACCAAAGTATGACAAGAAGAGTGAAATTTTGTGGCTTGGCCCTTACTTCATCAAGAAGAAGTATGAGAAGGGCACTTACTATTTATATTCCATGGATGGGAGGAAGATGTCATTACCAGTTGATGGGTCTATCCTCTGACCCTATGTTGATGGGAGTTGATCTTCACAGGTTTTGAGCCCCAGGTAAGTAGGTAGCTCATTTTCTTTCTTGTATTTGCATTTGTGTGTTCATCCTAGTGTAGTTTCATTTGCTTTCACACTTTGCTTTACATATTTTTTTGTTGCATTCATGCATAGTTGTTATGATGCATTTGATTGAATCATATTACATGTTGGTTAGAATGTTTTTGAAAAAATGCAATATTTTTTTTTTATCGAGTAGTTGAAATTTTGAAGTTTTGATTATATGAATAAAGGGTGAGAAATCCACCCCTCAATGCTCTAATATATTTCTTGAGTATGTGTAGGCAGAAGTCCTACCAGGAGATGTTGAGGTTCTCATGCACTCTACGGTGAGCACATGTTCCTATGTAGGAGTCAGATGTTACCCCCCAACCTAGGGGTAACTAAGGAGATGATGTCTTGAGGCCCGCAAGTAGAAGACATGGAGTGTCGAGAGACAAATGACCAGTTGAACCCACATTGAGTGGACAAAGGGCCTCCTCTCCACCACACATCACCATTCATCGTCAGTAGCGTAGCAATATCTGCCACACCACCATGGCCCAGAAAGGACAACATTTCTTGCTTCATAGGGTAACAAGTTTGGTCTCGTGGTAAGTGTCACTTTAATAATTGAAGCATTTGAGCATGTTGCAAAGGGTGCTTTCTTGATTATGAAAACGTTTTCTTGGAAATTATACATTTTTCCTCATTTCACCTTCTTGGTTGACATGGTTTCCTGGTAAGAGGGTCACCCTCGGGGAAAGGGTTGCTACCAGTGGTCTCCTTGAAGGGTCATCATACCATTCTCTCTCAATTCTTACCAATTTTCACACCTTTTCCCTTTCATTTCCACATATTTTGGGTTTTGGGGCTCATCATGTTGAAATTATTAAAACAACTGAGAGGGGGGGTGAATCAGTTGTATGTGCGCTTAAACAATTTTGAGTCTGTTAAAACATTATTAATCTTTCTTCATGTGGTCATCAACAATATACAACATATGGACAGTAAAGGTAAAGAACAACAATCACACATAAAGTATACACAGAGACAGATTTTTCACGAGGAAACCCATAAAGGAAGAAAACCTCTTCTTCTTCGAAATGATAGGCAGTCTTTTAAGTTCTGTACATCATCTATGATTGAGAACCAACTCAATATGAGGCTGCAACCTCTGTTTTACAAGCTGCAACTTGTTTGAGAGCACCAACTCTCTGGTTTCTCTAGCACCCACTAGAAGGAAGCACCAAATCCCTGAATATTCCAGCACCAACTGGATGGAAGCACCAACTTCCTGAATGTT
>ML819033.1:59087-71933 GCA_009831015.1 Picea engelmannii | reverse complement strand
GGGGGGGGGGGCGTTTCCTGCAACTTAGCTTTAGAGTCTAAAAATTTAAAAACATGCTACAACTATCTCCTTTTGCCTAGCCTTGCCTTCTTCAAATTTTGCAAGCTGATTTTGCAATTCCTATCTAATCTATCCAATCTCCTCTATGAGGCCATGCATGGAGCAACTTGGCCTCTTATACCAGCCAAGTGTTCGTTCAACCTATGAATCCTCTCCCCTTATGCATTTCCTGCAATATTTGCAATAAATCTCCCCATCAACAAGATAAACATGGATCTATGTAGGGTCTTCGACTCTTGGGGTGGCATCCATGGTAAATTTCCAATTTAAAATCTCCAATGGGCACAAGAATTTGGTCCACAACTCCTCCAAGCTTCAAGATGGGTTGTAGCCTCCTCACTAATATGCCAAATCCACTGCAAACAACCCCAAACAATTGCCAAACCAGCTCCAAGCTCAAGCCTCACACTACTCTTCAAGATTTCAGCTTTGCTCCAAAACTCCAGATGCTCATAAATGCTCAAAGAGAGAGGTGTGAGGCAAATAGAGGGGTGGGACCGTGGAAGGTCTCTTTATAACAAATTTCTAAGGTTTAGTGCTTAAGTTTTTTTATTTTTTTTCTTTAAAAAACCGAATTTTTTACTTAAATCCGCGCAGAGCGGTCTTGCATCTACTCGGCCGAGTAGGGCCAGTTTGGTACTGTTATCACACAATCTTTAGTTTGGGCAAAGCCCAACCCAATCCATGGAAGTGTGACAACTACGGGAGTACCTACCCACTGTCACCTTAGATAGACACCCCCCTTGTTTTAGTGATGATGAAATCACCATGTTGACCGCCTCTCCAACACAGGTGGTCAACTCATGTGCCATGAAGAAAACCATCATCAGATGCCATGTTGTCGAAGACTTTTGGTCCTACAGGGTAGTGTTTGGCCCCAACACTTTATTTTGTAATTGGAATTTCCGCACCCCTGTGTGGGTTAATAATGTAATAGGTCTGCATGAGTCATGTCTAGGTCAGTTACCTTAGGATCAGTTCACTGGGAGAGTTCCTTTCACTGAGGGTTTTTTATCCTCAGGTTATCGGTTGGGCTTTTCAGCCTTACTGATTTCCCTTGAGTTTTTCCCTGACACTTGCAATAAGTCCTCCAAAGTGGTGAACAACGCTCTAGTGGGCTTATGTTTTGGTAACTATTATAGGGAATCATTGTAAATGACCATGCAAGACATCTTAGAAAGTTTCGCGGAATTCCGTTGAGTCTAAGTTTTTTTTTTAATTAATTAATTTTCAATTAAATTTCCCTAAATTTGGATGTTTAATTATTTAATTAATTAATTAATTTTGAGCAATAATTGTAAAAACTAGGTCTTTGGACTTTTGATAGGGGTATTGGTGCTCAAAAGAAATGGAATAGCACCCCCTACATCCATGGACCAAGTTTCATCTCAGTCGGACAACTTTAGCCATGGGTTAGTCCACCCAAAGTGTCAGTCAGTCTAAAATAGCAATTTTAATTGCTAAAGTCCAAACATGGCAAAATGTAAAAGTTGTAATAAGGAGTTAGAGGATGTGAAAAGTTGAAATGATGGTTAGAGACAGACCCTCTAAGCATAACTTTAGCCTCCCAACCTTTTCCAACCTTTTCTAACCCCTTTCCCACCTTCCACACTCAAAAATCACGCCCCCCTAGGGGGATTGACGTTTTTTTATTTTTAATTCACTTTGTGACTTGAGTGTGGCCCCCTCTCTTGAACTTTTGCTTCCTTTAGCTTCCACATCACCCTTAGAGATGACCCCTCTCACTCCACCTCACTCATGCCTTTCATTTTTATGATTTTTACCCTTGTGGAACGCCTTCCAAGGAAGTTACGCCCCCCTTTAGTGTCTCTCCAATGAAAAATCGTTTTTTATTGTTCGAGGCTCTTTCTCTTGCCCTAACATGGATCCCACGACCTCCCTCATGAGTTTTGTGTGATCCCAACCTCCCTCACTCATCTTTCACCCTTCTTTCCCTTTACCTCATCCCAAGAAGTGCGCCCTCCAAGAGAAGTGTGCCCTCCCTCTTCTTAAAACTCTACAAAATAATTTTTAAAAATTATTTGTGCCTCTTCACTTACCTTGGCACGAATCCAATGCCTCCTACACACCCTTGGATCTATCCAAGCTATTTTTCTATTTTTCTACACCCTAAATCTATTGTGCAAACCCTAAGGGGTGCGCCCTAGCCTTGGGATTTACTCAATTACTTGGTGGTGGACACTTGGCTTAGATCCAAGAGAGGTAGGTTTGCCTCTCCAAGTATAAATATATCTCATTTCTCCTCCCCAACTTACCATATCTTGAACTATTGTTATGCTACTTGATTTCCAACTCTCTCTCTCTCTCTCTCTCTCTTCCATAATTTCATTCATTTCCATTCTATGCTCTAGGGTTTTGGAGTATTTTTTCTCCAAGACTATTTTTCTTGAGTAATATTAATAAATGAAAAACTTTGGAGGACAACTAGAGGAGAAAGGCGTATGCTTGGTTTTCTTATGAATATGAGGTAATATTGTATCAAAATTGCTTTGGGTGATCGCAACATTGGATCTTAGGTAAAGTGTATCTAAGTGGATCTACTAATGTGTATGCTTATGGGTTTATCTATCTTGATGTGTTAAATAGGATTGAAGTGTCATTTTATTTACATACATCAACATATTATCTCTTGTATGCATATCACTTAAGGAGGTTTTGCAGGTTTATACTTCAAGGGTTTCATTGGGAACTCCTTCAAGGAGAAGGGTCTCTTGAAGCACTCATACACTCCATTTCTCTAACCCTTTTACTCTTCATATATATTGCTGCTCATACATTCCATTTTCAACTAGCATATAATTGTTTAAGTAGGTCATTTTATCACACATAATCTCTCATTTCTTGTGGAAAGTTCTTGCCCTAAAAGGCAAGGGTCTTCCTTAATTCTTTTTGGTTGTGTGTAGCTATTCTAGCAAGCAAAGCTTTCTGGTTTGCAGGTTTCATATCTGATTGAGAGAAGCATTGGCTGCCTAAAGGACATCCACACAACACTAGAAGGCCCTCCAAGGGGTTTGGTAGCTATCTCTCAACCCAACTCCTGTTTTTTTCATCATTTTTGGCACATCTTGCCTCTTCTTTTGCTTGTTAGTGGCTTGCACTCCTAAAGGAGGAAGTGGTACAACCCTCCTCTTGGTGTAAGCTCTTGGGTAGCTTAGATCTAGCCTAGGGTTTCTTTCTTTTACCATTTTTTGCCTTTCTTAGCTAGGCCGTGAGGTTTTGGAGGTGAGGGCACCTTCCAAACCTAGGCCGTGGGGTTTTTGGGTTTGATTGGTAGCTTAGTTTGTTAGCTTATCTTATCTCTCTTCCTTCTCTTTAATGGTTTTCCCAAATTGCTAAAATTCTATAAAGGAACTTAACCTAACTAAGCAACTAAGATAATAATCACCTACCTAGTTGGGAGAGGAATACCCCAATAGGCAAGGCTAAGTGTTGGATGATGTGATGTGATTAATGTTATCTATGGTTCATTGATATAATTGTTTATGTTTTAGATCTACATCTTAATCTTAAGCACATGGTTTAGATCTTAATGCTTAACATCTTTAAAGTGCTTAACAAGTAATTGGTTCATTCATCTATTGCTTATATCTATTGGAAGCCATTTGCTTGGGCTTGAATGTTGATTGGTTAATAAGACAAACACACACACACTAAATTTTCTTTCAATCTCTTGAAGGCAAGTTGTTCTTTCCCTAATGCTTTTCTTTCATAGCAAGCTCTTATTGTGCATGTGATATTCTCAAGTATCTTTATTTTTTAAGCCACTTTATTTGCTTTACATGTGTTGATATACTTGAATTGCATAAGCTTAAGGCAACACACTTAAAAACTCATTTAAGTTTCGGCTATATCACTAAATTGCATCTAAAAAGTGCCTTAAAATCTTATAAACACTCTAATAATCACCTAAAAGTCTACCTAATCAACTTATATACTTACTAGACTATTTAGGGTACCTTAGACCACCATCTTCACCATCTAAAACAGGGCTTGAGGAAAACAACGAAGGGTAGTGGCAAGGGACTGCCCCGTGGCGCACCAGGTGTGTGTGCTCTCCAGGAAGTACTCTTGTTTTGGGCTAACTAGTTCTGCTAGGGTTGGCCTCGTTGCCATACTATCTTGAGCATCCAACAATTATTTGGCAATAGGAGGAGGAGGCTTTGGTGAAAGCTAATTAAAATTTGATAAATCTTAAGAAAGCCTAATAATTAAACCCTAGACCAAACCTAATAAGCTAATTGGGGGGTTTAATAACTAAGAGTGTGGATCATCTTCAATAATCTCTATAACGTTGTGCTTAAATCTTCTAAATCTTTGGAATGTGTTGATGATATAATGTGTTGATGATGATCTCATAAATTTGATGATGCTTTAGTCTTTTCATATCCTGCATACATAAGAAGTTAAACGTGGTTAGCTTTCTTTGTATGATTTGTATCCTAGCATTCTTAATTGTAAGTAATTGTACATGGTATTCTTTCATTGGATTTATTCTTTTGTAAACTTTTAAGTAACTTGTAATATTTTGTAAAGAACAACCCTTTAACATAGTTGACCCCTTGCCCAATTTCTAGGCACTAGTCTTAGTTGACCTAGGGAAAGGGCTTGCTTTACATGCTAACCCTTGCATCTTGCATTTGCTGCTTGTGCATCATAGGATAGATCCCCTATAACCTTAAGAAATTAAAACTAACTCCTAGAACTTAACTTTAACACATCTAGTAACTAAGGTCTACCCCCTTTGGCTTCCCTAGGAGTAAGCCTAGACGGAAGAGGTTCCGGTCAAAGTGACAACGTGGGTTGTGAACCTAGGCATTGTGCCTCCAAGGACACACTAAGTGAGTCGGACTTAGCTCACGTTTGCAAGTGTGTATAAGGACAACAACATCTTTGGCGCCCTTGCCGGGGATAAGTCATTTATCATTGGTCCTAACGACTTAACTTAAAATTTTAAGAGCTAAATAATAAAATCTTTTAGGCCTTAAAATTCTTTGAACCTGAGATTGGTTAGCTTTGTGTGATTCCTATCTAAGTGGAAACTCCATTGAAAAAATCTAACAAGTATACTACTAGGAGAAATTCTCAAGGAGTGCTTTATTCTTATCCTGAGCCTGAACTTATAAGAGAAGATTAAACCGCTTAGCTCCTAGGAGCCTACTTGAAAGTCTTAGGGAGGAAGCACTCAACGATATCCAATACTTGTTCCAAACTAATAATTCACCAACTGTTAATAATCCCATTAATAACACTAACGCTCTAATGGCCACCTTTTTGAGTCCTTTGAACTTTGCAGCTATCCAGGGTGCCCCTCATGATGTTCCTGAGAAAGCCATTGATAAATTGCCCGTCTTTCACGGGAACAATGCCATAAGTGCTAGTGCTCACATCACAAGTTTTCATAGATGTGTTGTAAAGTATTGCGGGGGTCATAATGAAGAGGACGTGAAGATGACCCTGTTTGTGTATTCATTGGAAGGAAGTGCTGCAGACTGGTTTGAAGATTTTCCTGCCAATAAGTTTAGTACCCTGAATGCAATTTTGGATGAATTTAGAAAGAGATGGGGTGATTAGAAAGAACATAGGTTTCAGTTAGGTGCACTCACCACCAGCCATAAAAAAGAAAATGAAACAGTGGTAGAGTTCAATGATAAATTTAATGTCTTGGTAAAGAGCCTTCATCAAGATGTTAAGCCCCCCGCTGCTGCAATATTAATTTATTACATAGAAGATTTTGAGGGAGAAATGAGATATGCCTTACGGGATAAGGACCTTCAGGATTTGCAGACAGCACAAAAAACAGCTTTAAGGATTGAACGAAATATGCTTGAGGCTAGGAAGTCAAATATTCCTGGTTTCACTAGAGGATCTTCTTCTCAGCCTTGTGAGGAGAAGAAGAAGAATGTTGAAAATCAGAAATCCTCTAGTGATGGCATGAAAGAACTTACTCAGTTGGTTAAACAGATGGAAATCAATCATGCCAATCAAGTCAAACAGATGGAAGCCAACCATGCCAGCCAGATTAATGCTTTACAAAATAGATTGATCACCATGGAGAGGTCTCAGGGTAATAGACAACAACATAAGCCAAATGATAAGTGGCCAAGGAGACCTCCTAAAAATGATCAAAGGCCACCTAATCCTTTTGAAACCACCAACTTAGTGGATCATTGCCCTATACCTTATTGTAATCCTTGTGGTGAGTTTCATGAGGAACCAACTTGTCTAATCTTCCTTGAAGAGTGCAATAATGAATATGAAAATCAAGGAAATGAACAAGTAAACATGTTTAGTAACAGGTACTATGGTGGTTATTATGATTGGATGGATGTAAATGATTTGGGGAGCCACGGAAACTTTATGAGTGGAAATGTTGATAAAGCTGCAGAAAAGTATGGGCCCAATCCCACACCCCAACAGGTTGCAGAAATGGCTAGGTTTAGAGGCATTACATACCAAAGGAAGGAAAACAAAAGTCAAGATAAAGGTCAAACCAGTGTTCCCAAGGTATCTCCTCCTAAGTCTAAAGTGCCAACTAATGCAGATTTGAATATAGACTTAGGTGGATGGTTGAATAATGTAAAGATGTTAGTGCCAATGTCAGAGATCATGAAGATTCCTTCACAAAAGGAGAAGTTACTTAAAGCCATAGATGAGCCACCTAAGAATCTTATTGAAAAGCAAGTAGCCACGACTTACCAGGATGCACCAGTAATTTTACAAAATTGGGATAGGAAGAATGAAAAGAATTTACCTTTCTACCTTTCTTTACTTGTGAACGACAAAGTGTTACACAATTGCATGCTAGATTCAAGAGCAACTTCAAATGTTATTACTAAGAAGGTAATGGAACAATTGAACTTAAGGATATCAAGACCTTATCATAACATTTGTGCCTTGGACAGTCAAACTATAGAAGTGCATGGATTGATTAAAGGTTTGCAAGTGTTCTTAGCAGCATTTCCAAACATCATGTTTGAAATGGATATTGTGGTAATTGATGTGCCAGATGTTTGAGGAATGTTATTACACAGAAAAGCCGCTACAGACTTGGGCAGTAGTTTACAAATGGATCTATCTTATGCTACTCTCCCTACCCAAGATGGAAGTACTTTCAAGTTGAAGAGGGAAGTGTATAGGAAGTATCATGTTGAAGATCCCAAGAAGCCCAAAAATGAATTAAACTGGATTGATGAAGGTCTTGGTAACTATGCCATCTTGTCTAATTCCATTGTACCTTTACAAGAAACAGTTAAAGATAATGAATTGGACAAGGTGTGGTACATGAACTTTGATGGTGCTTTTTCTAGAGCAGGAAAGGGTGCCATAATTGTGCTTCAGTCTCCAAGTGGTGAAGTGATGAAATTTTCTTATAGATTGGAGTTTGATGCAACTAATAATGTGGCTGAGTATGAGGCTTTACTCCTTGGTTTAGAACTTTGCAGAGATAGGGGAATCAAATGTCTAAATATTAAAGGGGATTCAGACTTGGTCATACAACAGATAAAGAATAAGTTTGCTTGCAAATCTGAAAGATTAAAGGGATATAAGAGTGCAATTTGGAACTTAATGGAYGACTTAGATGCTATAAATTTAATTGCAATTCCTAGAGAACAGAATGCAAAAGCCGATGAACTTGCAGTAGCAACTTCCACACTACAGCTTCAAGACAGCTTGATAGATGAGAACATTTTAGTAGAGGTCATTTTTAGACCCTCTGTCCCAAATAACATGGATCATTGGCAGGTTTTTGATGATGACAAACAGATGGTCAAGTTTTTGCTTCACATACATGAATTTTCAGATTTAGACATAACTATGAAAGAAGAAGGTTGTAATTATACAGAAAATGATGATGAGGTAAAGGCCCCACCAAAATGAGTGGTTTCTTCAGAAAGGAATTTTGATAGACAGGATGGTCATAAGATAAAAGATGAATCCAAGAAAAAGCTATGTGATTACTTGGAAGTCAATATCGGAAATAATGAAGAACCTAGGTTGATAAAAGTAGGCAAGACTACCCCTATAGGAGAAAGGAATGAAATTGTTAAATTATTAAAGGAATATAGGGATGTCTTGGCCTTTGGTTATGATGAACTTAAAGTCTATAGGGAGGATGTGATTCGGCATGTGATTCCTCTTAAGGAAGATACCAAACCCTTTAGGCATAAGTTAAGACAGTTAAACCCAAAGTTAGCTCCTCTGGTCCAACATGAGTTACAGAAAATGCTAGAAGCAAGTATCATTACACAGACTAGACATTCTTCTTGGTGTTCAAACTTGGTTGTTGCTGGGAAGAAGAATGGGAAAATTCGTATCTGCATTGACTTCAGGAACTTAAACATTGCTTGCACAAAAGACAACTATCCCCTTCCCAAGATGGAAACTCTACTTCAAAGGGTTACACGATCCGGAATGATTTCCATGCTTGATGGATTCTCGGGTTATTATCAGATCAGACTTAAAGAAGAAGATAGGAATAAGACTACTTTCACTACTCCATGGGGAACTTTTGAATATCTTAGAATGCCATTTGGTTTATCAAATGTAGGAGCTACTTTTCAAAGGGCTATGGATTATGCTTTCAGGGGGTTGATCGGTAAATTAATTGAAATATATCAAGATGATCTAACAGTTTTTTCTAAGGATGGCAAAACTCACATTGGCCACCTTAGGCAAATTTTGGACAGATGTAGAGAGTTTGGAATCTCTTTGAATCCTGCTAAGTCAGTCTTCGGGGTGACTGAAGGTAAGTTATTGGACCACATTATAACTAAAGAAGGATTTAAATTAGACCTTGAAAGGATGGAAGCCATTGGTAAAGTGCCTTTGCCAACAACAAAGAAACTTCCTCAATCCTTCTTAGGACAAACCAATTTTTTCCATAGGTTCATTCCTAACTATGCTAAAATCATGAAACCTATATATAAGATACTTAAGAAGGATGTAAAATTTGAATGGAATGATGAAAGTAGGCGAGCTTTTGAACAAATTAAGACTGCTATTTGTGAAGCTTCGRTTCTTATCAACCCAGATTATGAGAAGGATTTTCAGATCTTCTCTTTTGCCTCTGAAGACACAATTGCTGGTGTGTTGCTTCAGAAGAATGACCAAGGCCATGATCAGCCTATTGCATATATGAGTAGGGCCTTGCAAAATTCAGAATTGAAATATCCCATGTTTGAGAAACAAGCATATGCCTTAGTCAAATCACTCAAACATTTCAGAGTCTTCATCGGATATTCCAAGGTGGTTGGTTACGTTCCTAATTCCACAGTTAAAGATGTGCTATCTCAAGTGGAAGGATTAGGCTCAAGGGGTAGATGGATTGCTAAAATCCAAGAATATGATTTGGAGATTAAACCAACTAAATTGATTAAGGGTCAAGGCTTGGAAAAAATGTTGACAGAAAGTAATGAGAAAGCCTTGGATATGGTTAACCAAATCAATAATGAAGAATTGCATCCTAGCTTGCTTAAACTTGAACAAGTAGATTGGTATACAAACATCATCTTTTATCTTAAGAATCTAACTTGTCCAAGAAATCTAGTAGGACACAAGAAAAGGGCTTTGAGGTTGAAATCTTCTAAGTATGTCCTTACTAGAGATGGATTAGGATGGAAAAATCCCGATGGGGTTATCCTTAGATGTGTGGATGATATTGAATCAAAGAAACTAATGGATGAATTCCATGGGGGGTTTTGTGGAGGACATTTTGCTGCTAAAACTACTCCCCACAAAATCCTTAGAGCAGGATATTATTGGCCCACTATATTTTCAGATGTACATTAGCTTGTTCGGAAATGTGAGCCATGTCAGCTTTTCACAGGAAAGCAGAAGTTAGCAACACTCCCTTTACAACCAGTGGTAGTTGAAGGACCTTTTCAGCAATGGGGTTTGGACTTCA
Organism: Picea engelmannii; assembly: GCA_009831015.1. Lineage (NCBI taxonomy): Eukaryota > Viridiplantae > Streptophyta > Pinopsida > Pinales > Pinaceae > Picea > Picea engelmannii. Next base: position 61,948 of record ML819033.1, on the reverse strand, counting down.
TCGGGAAGTTAAGCAATAATTCAAGTAATGGGTTCTCTTGGGTTCTCACAGCCACATATTACTTTACAAAATGGGTTGAAGCCATTCCTACAAAGACAACAACTGAAAAGGTGGTGATGGATTTCCTTGAAGACAAAATTATAACTAGATTTGGGGTCCCATCAAAGATAGTGAAAAATAATGCCAAGGCCTTTTGTTCAGCCGAGATGTCAGCATTTTGTTTCAAGTATGGTATTAGCTTATCACATGCATCAGATTATTATCCCCAAGGAAATGGTCAGGCGGAATCAAGTAACAAAAATTTAATGACCATTGTTAAGAAAATAGTCGGCGAAAACAAGAAGTCTTGGGATAGTAAAATCAAACATGCATTATGGGCCGACATAATAACAAAGAAAGTAGCTATTGGAAGGATTCCATTTGAGCTAGTATATGGATTGGAGGCTAGGTTGCCAGTGCACCTTAGACTTCCTACTTATGGATCAGTTGAGGACACTTCCACAGAGAAGGATGCAGTTCAGAACAGGGTCAATCAGATTATTGAGTTAGATGAAATCAGACGAAAGGCTTACGATCAGAATTGCAGAAATCAGAACCAGGTTAAGAAATCTTTTGACAAATCAGCCAGACACAGGGACTTCATTGTGGGGGATACAATTTTACTATCGGATAAAGGCAGAGAGAAGCCTGGAAAGCACAACAAATTTGACATTTTATGGCTAGGGCCATATTTGATCAGGGAAATAGCAGGGCCGAATTCTTTTCATCTCATCCATTTGGATGGTGAGCCCATCAACATTCCGAGGTATGGGCAGCAACTCAAGCTCTTTTACAAATGATGGGGCAACTTGGTGTCTGAATGGACACCCTCTGTAACGTATCTCTAACCTTTCTTCTTATATTTTATTTTTGTATTATTTCATTCTTTATGCAAATGTATATACTTAGAACTTTTTTTGTACTATAGATTTCATTTGTTGTAAAATAATGAGAAATTCTTTCTGTACTATAGATTTCATTTGTTGTAAAATTATGATGTTGTACTTTAGTTATTTCATTATGTAAATGTTGTATATAACATTCATTGATTTAATCATGTATAAATGTATTCTAATGTTGGTTGTTGGTGTGCACTCCGGTGAGCACTCTGTTTTGTAGGTGCTGGATTCTCGTATGCTCTTTGTCTCGAGTGAGAGATCGAACACACGTCCCCATGTGGAGCCAGATGTTGACCGCCTCTCTAACACAAGTGGTCAACTCATGTGCCATGAAGAAAAGCATCATCATATGCCATGTTGTTGAAGACTTTTGGTCCTACAGGGCAGTGTTTGGCCCCAACACTTTATTTTGTAATTGGAATTTCCGCAGCCCCGTGGGTTAGTAATGTAATAGGTCTGCATGAGTCATGTCTAGGTCAGTTACCTTGGGATCGGTTCACTGGGAGAGTTCCTTTCACCGAGGGTGTTTGTTGAAATAATGTAACTGCAAAGAGTATTCTTATTATTATTTGATATATTATTCATTGGATCAATCCCCATTGTGGATTGATCATGTCGGTTATTGTAATAGGACCAAATCCCCTTTTGCAGATTGGTCAAAAGACAATTGCAATAGGCAGAATAAGAAGTCAGCCCCAACCGATATTAAAGAGGCCCAGAAATATAATAAAGGTGGGTTTACCCATCCAGTTTGAGAATTCGGCTTTGCCAGTGAAGAGACACTTCACACGTGCCAGACTTGTATAAATAAAGAGGCCAATGCCTCACTTAGACACACAACACACTTGCTCATTGAGAGACAAGTTTCGAATCTGTAGCTGGAGAAGAAGGAGAGAGAAAGTGGCGCATATCTGGGAGAGGACTTTTTGTATTAGTTTAAGAGATCTCTTGGCATTGTATTGGCTATCTATATTAAGGAAGTTTTGCTGGGTTTTCTTCCCCTAGAGGGTTTCCCAGGATAAATGTTGTGTCTCTTGTGATTGTGTATTTCTCAGTGATCTTGGATTATGCTATTGTTATCTAATGAAATGAAAACAACTATAATAATGGCTTAAACATTAACATGGTATCAGAGCCAAGTTGAATGAAGCATCTTTCACAAGTGAAAAACGTCACTGTTGCCGTACATGAAAATTATGACTTTTTGATGGTGAAGCTTTTCAGCCCCAAAACCATCTAGAAAAGTGTGCCCTCCCCTATGGATCAGTTTGGCACTCTCGGGGAACCTTTTCAGTGGCTGGATCTCCTGGAAAGTGAAACCCAAGTTTCACAAAGTACCAGAAAACCAGTGTACCAGAAGTACTAGAGTACCAGAGGTACCAAAAGCACTAGTCTAGAAATCCGTAGATTAAAATTGGAGGAGAAAAAGTTGGATTTTCTCAGATCCAAACACACCAGGCTACTCGCCTCAGCCAAGTGCACCTCCTGGTAAGTTTAGATTTTGATTTTAAGCACTTTCATTTTTCGGTCATTTTCCTAGCTCCAGGTAAAGATGTCTACAAGCGTTAAGCTTGTTGACAAGCTAGAAGGAGTGGAAAACTTCCGTGCTTGGAAGTATAGGATTGGCCTCATTCTTGAAGAGAATGACCTAGCAAGATTCGTCAAAGAAGAAGTACCGGAACCCACCGATGCTATAGAAACAGAAAAGCATCAAAAAGACACAATAAGGGCCAAAAGAAACATTGCAGATTCAATCAAAGACCACCTGATTCCTTATGTTTCATCTAAGAAAACCCCGAAAGAAATGTTTGATGCCTTGACCAGACTATATGAAGGAAAGAACATAAACCGGAAGATGAATCTAAGAACTCAACTGAAGAATACAAGGATGCAGAAAGGAGAAATGATTCAGGAATACTTCTC
>ML819033.1:36800-53312 GCA_009831015.1 Picea engelmannii | reverse complement strand
CATAACTTTAGCCTCCCAACCTTTTCCAACCTTTTCTAACCCCTTTCCCACCTTCCACACTCAAAAATCACGCCCCCCTAGGGGGATTGACGTTTTTTTATTTTTAATTCACTTTGTGACTTGAGTGTGGCCCCCTCTCTTGACCTTTTTCTTCCTTTAGATTCCACATCACCCTTAGAGGTGACCCCACTCACTCCACCTCACTCATCCATTTCATTTTTATGATTTTTACCCTTGTGGAGCGCCTTCCAAGGAAGTTACGCCCCCCTTTTATGTCTCTCCAATGAAAAATCGTTTTTTATTGTTTGAGGCTCTTTTTCTTGCCCTATCATGGATCCCACGACCTCCCTCATGAGTTTTGTGTGATCCCAACCTCCCTCACTCATCTCTCACCCTTCTTTCCCTTTACCTCATCCCAAGAGGTGCGCCCTCCCTCTTCTTGAAACTCCACAAAATAATTTTTAAAAATTATTTGTGCCTCTTCACTTACCTTGGCACGAATCCCATGCCTCCTACACACCCTTGGATCTATCCAAGCTATTTTTTTATTTTTCTACACCCTAAATCTATTGTGCAAACCCTAAGGGGTGCACCCTAGCCTTGGGATCTACTCAATTACTTGGTGGTGGACACTTGGCTTAGATCCAAGAGAGGTAGGTTTGTCTCTCCAAGTATAAATAGATCTCATTTCTCCTACCCAACTTACCATATCTTGAGCTATTGTTATGCTACTTGATTTCCAACTCTCTCTCTCTCTCTCTTCCATAATTTCATTCATTTCCATTCTATGCTCTAGGGTTTTGGAGTATTTTTTCTCCAAGACTATTTTTCTTGAGTAATATTAATAAAGGAGAAACTTTGGAGGACAACTAGAGGAGCAAGTCATATGCTTGGTTTTCTTATGAATATGAGGTAATATTGTATCAAAATTGCTTTGGGTGATTGCAACATTGGATCTTAGTTAAAGTGTTATCTAAGTGGATCTACTAATGCATATGCTTATGGGTTTATCTATCTTGATGTGTTAAATAGGATTGAAGTGTCATTTTATTTACATACATCAACATATTATCTCTTGTATGCATATCACTTAAGGAGGTTTTGCAGGTTTATACTACAAGGGTTTCATTGGGAACTCCTTCAAGGAGAAGGGTCTCTTGAAGCACTCATACGCTCCATTTCTCTAACCCTTTTACTCTTCATCTATATTTCTGCTCATACATTCCATTTTCAACTAGCATATAATTGTTTAAGTAGGTCATTTTATCACACATAATCTCTCATTTCTTGTGGAAAGTTCTTGCCCTAAAAGGCAAGGATCTTCCTTAATTCTTTTTGGTTGTGTGTAGCTATTCTAGCAAGCAAAGCTTGCTGGTTTGCAGGTTTCAGATCTGATTGAGAGAAGCATTGGCTGCCCAAAGGACATCCACACAACACTAGAAGGCCCTCCAATGGGTTTGGTAACTATCTCTCAACCCAACTCTTGTTTTTTTCATCATTTTTGGCACGTCTTGCCTCTTATTTTGCTTGTTAGTGGCTTGCACTCCTAAAGGAGGAAGTGGTACGACCCTCCTCTTGGTGTAAGCTCTTGGGTATCTTAGATCTAGCCTAGGGTTTCTTTCTTTTACCATTTTTTGCCTTTCTTAGCTAGGTCGTGAGGTTTTGGAGGTGAGGGCACCTTCCAAACCTAGGTCGTGGGGTTTTTGGGTTTGATTGGTAGCTTAGTTTGTTAGCTTAGCTTATCTCTCTTCCTTCTCTTTAATGGTTTGCCCAAATTGCTAAAATTCTATAAAGGAACTTAACCTAATTAAGCAACTAAGATAATAATCACCTACCTAGTTGGGAGAGGAATACCCCAATAGGCAAGGCTAAAATCAAGTTCTAGATTTGGAAGTAAAGCTAGCAATGACTAGTCACCAAGACTTTGATGATGACTAGAGGGTTGTTATGTAATGTTATCAGCAAATTTTATAACAGTCTAATGGGTTAGAAAACAATTGCTACAACAACAACTTATAGCCACAAAAATTAGCAAGTAAACCACCCAACAATTTGCCAATAACTAGTAGAACAATTACCAAGGTTTACAAGTAAATTTCAGAGGTAGAATAGTGAGCAATAGATGATGAAAATGTGATTTTGCAGCAGCCCTAATGGCTGTACCATTAATTTGTAACAGAAAAGAGAGTTACTTGGCTAAACTAGACGCCCTTAGGACACAAAGAAGTTTATAGCATGTAGAATCAATTCCAACATAGACAATTGCAATATCTCAACAATTCACGTATACCAATGCAATGATTTTATATCTCCAATGCAAATTAGACTAGTACTTAATCAATTGGGAAATGGGGTCTCTTGTGTAAAAGCTAGGTTTATTACTTCTCTAGGGGTGTAAGCCTTTTTATTCCCTGTAGCAAACAAACCTAGCAAGGTAAATCTACAAGGGTGTATGCCTTTTTACTCCTTGTAGCAACCATTGTAAAGTAGCTTATTTAATGATAACAAGTAGATTTGATGGAGGGTATATGCCCTTATACTCCTCTAAGGGTCGAGACAAATCAATGCTTGAAACAAGAAGAAACCTAACAATAAATGCAGAAATTCCTTACCAATTCCAAGAATAACATGAAGAAACCCTTCTTTATCAAGTATATTCCACTAAAATACCAAGAACAAGCCTTCCAAGAGATAGCGCCTTAGTTATCTTCACCAATAGACGAAGTACTAGCATCCAAGAGACATTCAAGAGAGAGATAGAGAAAAACGCCCAAGTAGAGTGAAAATTCCAGCCATGTAATATGTAATTCTCAAGGGAGTTATAATAAAATGACAATGGGTAAATAGAGGTCACCAAAAACCCATTTGTCCACTTTCCAAAATGTCAACAACAAATTAGGGAGGCTGACCTCCTCTATTTTCCCTTTACAACTTGTTATCACCAAACTGTAGATTGGGAAAAGCCCGACCCAATCCACGAGATGGCGATAACTGTGGGAGAGTCTACCCACTATCACCTTAGATAAACCCACCCGCCGTTTTAGTGAAGGAGAAATCCAACACAAGGGGGGAATCCCTAGTGATCCTAGTGGGAAATGAGATGGAAAGTGAGGTTATGGAAGTGATACCCCTATAGGTGAAACTACTAAGTGGAGAAAGGCTTGGAAACAAGTCTCATACATGTTTAATGGTTGCCAAGTGCTGGAGTACTTGTGGAAAATAGTTGTACCTGCCCGAGACACAAGAAGAGACAAGTATACAAGCTCAAAGATTAAGTGGACAAGCAAGTTAAGTTTGTTGTCCCAAACTACAGAAGTAAACAAAAGTATATATCAACAAAGAATAAAGCTAATTACTGTAGATTTAATCACTCAAAGCATCAAAGATTTATTGAGAGATGAAGCACAAAACATGTAGATTAATTTCCAATACTTTAGCACAAACTTTAGTGGTATTAGAGGGTTGTTAAAAGATGTTATTGCAAAGATATTATGACAGCCTTATGGCTGTAGAAAAAGATTGTTACAGCAGAAAAATCCAACCATAAAAAATTACAAGCCAACCACCCAAAAGATGCACAATGACTAGTAGATTATTATGGCAGCTTTCTGGCAAATTTTGACGGTTGAAAAGAGAGCAAAAGTAAAAGTTTGAGAGCAATTTTCTGCAGCCCTAATGATTGTAGCTTTAATGTTATGACAACAATAAGATATCATTGGCCAAAGAGGACGCCCTGGTGGCTCAAGCAACTAGTAGAGCATAGAATTGATTCCACTTCAAACAATTTGAAAATCTCATAAAATTACATTACCCAATGCAAGCAATTTTATTTCTCCAATGCAAAAATCAGATTAGTGCCTTTTTAAATATGGTTAAATGGAGTCTTGGATATAAGAGTTAGATCTACAATATCCCTAAGGGTGTAAACCCTTTTACTCCCTAGGGCATGCAAATCAAACTTAGGTAAATCTAGGAGGGTGTACACCCTTGTACTCCTAGCAACCTTGTCCCAAAATGACTTATCAACTAACAATGAGATGAAGCTTGATGGAGGGTGTATGCACTTATACTCCTCCTGGGGTTTCAACCAATAACACTATGAAACAAGCAAGACCAACTAACAACTTGCATATTTTTCTTACCAATTCCAAGAGAGATGCAATATAAAACCCTAGTTCACCAAGCAAATTCCACCACAAATCAAGAGAGTAAGCCTCCAAGAGGTGCGCCCCACCTTAACTCCACAATACACCAAGAGAAAATCATCAAAAAACATTTGCAAGAGAGAGAGATATCCAAGTTGCCCAAAGATGTCTTGTTAATAGTTTTCTGATTGGGGAATCTTGCACGACAACCCCGACAAATATACTGTTCTATTTGCTTTCGGTTGATATGAAATAAAGTTGATGATTTGGTCGGAGATTCCTGCGTGAATATATCCTCCAAATCCTAAAAGTAAGATTGGATGGCCGACATGTAGGACCACAAGTCTCTTCGAGTCTTGGCTTCATGATGAATCCTCCTTCAAAGATTTGTATAAAAGGAGGATGAAGGCTCATTGTTCGGCATTGGCATTTTGAGAGTTTAGGAGTCTGAGTCTCTAAGATTCCCTTCTGTCTGAAGCTTCGTGTCTTTCTTAAGTCTGTAATTCAGTCAAGCGAAGAGCAGTCTTCTCTAAGTCTGTGCATCTGGCACATATTGTAATACCCGAGTATTTTGCTCTGATTAATATAATATCAAAGTCTTCCGCATATGTGTTTAAAGCTCTGAAGTTTCTCTGTTTGTCTCATATTATGCACTCATTGTGATCTCGCTTATTTGCCTATATCTACAATCGATGTTCCTTGGTACTGTCTGATATAGTTCGCTCATCCAGATAATTAGGTTCGCTGGTAGTCGGTATAAAGGGACGATCGAGCACTGGTAGTAAGTCTCGCTAAGGCAGGTGGCCGCAAAAGGGCAGTTGTAGGTGCGGAGGGTCCACGGAAAGCCGACTATAGGGTTCACATAAAACTGCAAAAGACTGATGGACTTCGGGTGGTGGGGTTCATAGTTCGGATAGAGTAAAGCAGTTAACCCGACGATATTGGTTCTGTCGAGAGTCGCAGAGACTAGAAGACCAGATAGCGAGAGGAGATAGTGCATGAGATAGAGTACAAGTAGTCAAGCTTCATACTCTGACAGAGGAGGCCTCTGACAAAGCTGTTCATGTGGAGCAGTTTTACAAATGGTATCAGAGCCATGACCTTCTTTTCAACCAGGGTATGATATCAGACTCTCTTAGATCTGATATAGCTATTCGCTCTGTGTTTTCTCTGTGTATAAATATTTGTGTAGTGTAAAAAGAATCTAGTGCTGTATCAAGAGTCTTGGGCTGTTTAAAGGCACAGTTCCACTCTTGCAACACATTTGAGGCCGTATCAGTAGTCTCGAGCTATTTAAAGGCACAGTTTCCACTACTGCGACCTCCTGAAAGATTTGCTAGTTTCTGCATGAGCAGTCGGCCAGGAGCCTATCTGACATTCTTTTAGGAGAATTGAAGATTAAACACCCTGCTTTTCTATGCATAAATAGTAATATCTATGGATTCTTCAGTATACGTTAGATCTATAAATAACACCTTAGAATATTCTGTATCTACTTCTGGAAATGATTCCTGCTTCATGATTCATTATATGCCCTCAATAAAATCATTAGATCCAAGAATCAAAGATATTTACAAGGGCATGAGACCACCTGGCACTCCAAAATATGGGTTAGGATATGTTGAACAATGTGATACAGTCATCCTTGATTGTAGATTTACTAATCCCTTACCCAGTGATATTCAAAAACCGACTATAAATGAAATCCACAAATTTCATACAATTATGAAAGGGTGTCAGAAAGGATCTATTCCTGAAGAATGGATCAAAAGACTGTTAAACTGGGATTTGTTTACAAATCATGAAACAAAATAATTCAACACAGCCATACCAAATCCTGAAAAATTGAGTCTATCTAAAGACTGGCAAAAGTTTATGGCTGAAGAAGATTGTTGGATTTCTTTCTTTGAATGGAAGAAATTAAAACAAAGGACTATAGTCCAAATGGTAGGAGAAACCTCAGAATCTCCTTCTCCTAAACATAAGTGGAAGAGCATTGATGGAAGTATTGTTGAATCAAACTCTACTTTTCCACCTTTTAAAGGAATTGTGCTAGAAGATAATGCTAAACAAGTAAAAGCAGTTCCTTTACTTTTATCAGAAGAAGCCATCCAGTTGTCCGGAATTGATAAAAGAGTCCAGTCAGTTTCTGAACAGATTAACTGGACAAACACTGCTTTGAGAGGAATGGCTACTCACACTTTTATAACCAATGACTATGCCTGAAAAGATCAAATCATAGATCTTCAGGTATCCACAAATACTATAGTACAGTCTGTGGATCAAATACAAGGGAAAGTCACTGAAGTAAAAAATAAAATGGATTCTGCTTTATCAGAAATTTCATATAGGGCCAGAGAATCCAACAGAAACCATGAAGAAATAATGGAAGGATTAGGTAATGCTTTTTCAAACATGGGAAAAACTTTGACAGAGATAAAAGGAAAAAGAATTCATCCTGATAAACCAATTCCTAGTTCCTTTATCCTTCCAAGCTCTCATATTTCTATTCTATCTCATGTACATAAATCCTCTGAGATAGAAATTGTAAAAAGATTCCCATTACATTTTCCACCAGAAGAAGAATTGGTTGAATCTTCTTCTAAGACTCTTAAAGATAGCCATGCTCTAGTAACCATCAAGAATCCAGCCTATGAAGATCTTCCACATCATTCTACCAGACCATCAGCCCCTGATCTAGCTGGAAAAGGCAGGCTTCCAGATACTCAAACATTTGCTGAAGATTGGTTCCAAGAATGGAACATTGATAATCTGTTAATTGCACAAATAAGGCAGATGATTGACAGAATGTATGTCTCATACAAGATCATGTGTATGGAAGGGAAAACTGAAGTAGAGGCATGCAAAACAATTATTCAGTGTTTTACAGGAACTCTTAGAAAATGGTGGGAAGTTATTTCTTCTCCCTTAATGATCACAAAAATGGAAGCAGAAATCCTTAAAGATGAAGAAGGTGATATTTTATATCACATTGATGGTACTGCATTAAATAATATGATTGGTGCTCTTACCACCTTAATATTTGAGCACTGGTGTGGAACAGAAAATGAAATTGCAGACAAACATGAGATCATTCTCATGAATATGAAATGTAGAAAAATGTCTGAATATGAGCAATTTCATAAAGAATGGACACAAAGGATCTTTGAAGTCAAAGAAAGTGAAAATCTATTATGGAAACAAGTTTATTTGGCTGCCCAACCAAGTAAATTTGTAGAGTATCTAAAGATGGAGGAAGTATTTAAACTTCCTTATGAGATGTATACCTGGGGAGAAATATATTCCCTGGTAACCAAAGCCTTGATAGGACTATGTACCAGCATGAAAGTTCAAAATTCTGTGTCCAAGTCTTCATATATTCCTGATCAAAAATCTATTTGTGAACAATATGGCTTATACCTTACAAATCCAGCTAGGAAAAGAAAAAAGAAGCCAAAAGATTTCAGGGGAGAAAAAGGTAGAAAATACAAGGCCAAATACAAGTATATACCTAGAACTCACTATTATGAGCCTAAAGATATTAGGCTCAAAAGCCATGCTCATGAAGCAAAACGAGGAGTTATTTGCTGGATATGTGGCAATCATGGACACTATGCCCATAATTGTCCAAAGAATGCAACCTCTAGAAAGTCTAAAGGAAAATTTTCAGAACAAAGAGCAAAAGAGGCCCAAGAAAGAAAACAGTTAATCTTGAAAGCTCACTGTAACATATGTGGGGCAAATAATCATGACACCAATGCCTTCCCTTATAATCCATTTAGGCCAAAAGAAGAAGTTCATCTTCTTCAAGAAGGATGTTGTTCTATCTCTAGCAGCACATCTGAGTTTGAATATGACTCAGAAAAAGAAATTTTGATGAATCAGTATTGCAACTGGAGTAATCCTAATTTTTGTTCTTGTGAAAGTGATACTGATGATTCTGATTCTGAATCAGGACCTGAGATCCAAGAAAAATTGAAAGTTTGCATGTTTCAGAATACAGGAGATCAAGAGGCACAAATGCTTACTCAGATCAAAAGCCTCCCTGAGGGTGATATGAAAAATTCCCTCCTTGAAACCTTCATTAAGACTGTCAAAGCAGAACAAAAGGGTAAACATGCTGAAATCCCAAAAAGATAGCCTTTGTTTATTGATGCTTCCTTTGATAAAAACACAAAGACATATATCAAGTTCAATAGAGAGTCGAGGTTACAAAATACCTTTGTTACAGACTTAGCTAAAGAAGTCTTTTCTCTCAAAAAGGAAGTCTGTGAATTGAAAGAAAAAATCAGAAGAATAGAAGGGGATGCAGGGTTCATCTTCAAGATTGATTCGTGGGCAAGACAAGAAATTAAAGAAATAAAAGAAAGGTTGGATTCCATCCCTCCTCACCTTGAAGATGCTCCTTTCGAACCAGTTGTCCAATAAAAAACAACAATAGAAATGCAAGGAATGACAGGTATGAAAATTATGCCTGTAAGGTATCAAAAATATTATGTCAAAATCCAGTTAGAAATAAATCAAGAAACATTTTTCTTGACTGCACTTATAGATACTGGATCTGATTTAAACCTACTGAATAAAGATCTCATCCCTGCAAAATATTGGCTTCCTAGTTTTGGCTCAGCCACTGGACTAGGAAATGTAAATACTTTTTTTTCTGTTTGAAGTTCCTAAAGGTATTTTAATTCTTGAAGAATATGCTTTAGGAATGAAGTATCAAATTTCAGATCTACCAGTTGATTGCATCCTTGGTACTCCTTTTCTTTCTGCTGTAGAACCACATGGTTCTTGCAATTGTCCAGACAAGAGACCATGATATTTCATCACACTACCAAGTATAAGTGAAAATCCTCCCAAAAGGATTGAACTGCCATTTGTCTCTGAATCTCATGCTCAAATTGCTTATTGCAAGAAAAGTTTGGTAGTTGTAGAAGTTTGGGATGATCAGCGAAATACTCATGTTACTCATTATTTGGCTGATAATACTCCCTGGGATGTCTTTGAAAATAATTGGATACCAGAATGGCAGCTCAGACATTCAGAAAATGTAGAATTGGGATTGCCTGGATTTTCAAGAAATACTAATATAAATGTACTTCCTCCTCAACACATACTTGGCAGGATGCACCAAGCTTCTACTATTGCTTCTAGAGAAAAATTGATAGAAATGAGAGATCTCAGCAGGATCAGGACTGCTAACAGAGAATGGTTCGACCAACAGAGACAAAGATGGAAAGAAACCCCTGCTTGGAACTTCTTTCAAATTAATAGAATGAGGACAATACAAGATTGGCCGAATGGGAATCCAGAAGAAAAATTGTTTAATATAAATTATCATCAGTATAAAGAAATGTGGTTTAATGTTTGTCTTTGGACAGACAGATATAAATATTATTTCTGTATGATAAAATTTGCAGATTCTTTCATTCTAGGCCCTAAACTTGACTGGTTAATGGAATGGTGGCACCAGTTTGGGTTAAATCCAKTTGGGATAAATCCTCAAGTAAYAGAAGTTGGCAAAATGTTTCTCTTCCACAATAKAAGGCTTGAAACTGTTGCTGACCTATTTTTAGAAGAGGAATATAAGATGATGTTTGTAAGAGAAAAACATCCATGGGTAACCCGAACCAAGTTTGTACTTCATCAGGAAGAAGAAAGTAATGAAGATCCTGAACTAGTCAGAGAAGTATATACTCAGCATTGGGATCCTTATAGCTTTAGACACTTTTCTGACCACCCATTAGAATAATTGGTTTCCGTAGGTTTACATATCAAACTGTACAAAGTGGAGTTTAATGACAACCCACGGAACCCGAATGGCACCACTGTCGGCCATTTAGACATGAGTTTACACGGTGGAGTTTGATATGTAAACCCACGGAAACCAATTATTCTAATGGGTGGTCAGAAAAGTGTCTAAAGCTATAAGGATCCCAATGCTGAGTATATACTTCTCTAACTAGTTCAGGATCTTCATTACTTTCTTCTTCCTGATGAAGTACAAACTTGGTTCGGATTACCCATGGATTCTTTTCTCTTACAAACATCATCTTATATTCCTCTTCTGAAAATAGGTCAACAACAGTTTCAAGCCTTCTATTGTGGAAGAGAAACATTCTGCCAACTTCTGTTACTTGAGGATTTATCCCAACTGGATTTAACCCAAACTGGTGCCACCATTCCATTAACCAGTCAGGTTCAGGGCCTAGAATGAAAGAATCTGCAAATTTTATCATACAATAATAATATTTATATATGTCTGTCCAAAGACAAACATTAAACCACATTTCTTTATACTGATGATAATTTATATTAAACAAATTTTCTTCTGGATTCCCATTCGGCCAATCTTGTATTGTCCTCATTCTATTAATTTGAAAGAAGTTCCAAGCAGGGGTTTCTTGCCATCTTTGTCTCTGTTGGTCTAACCATTCTCTGTTAGCAGACCTGATCCTGCTGAGATCTCTCATTTCTACCAATTTTTCTCTGGAAGCAATAGTAAAAGCTTGGTGCATCCTGCCAAGTATGTGCTGAGGAGGAAGTACATTTATATTAGTATTTCTTGAAAATCCAGGCAATCCCAATTCTACCTTTTCTGAATGTCTGAGTTGCCATTCTGGTATCCAATTATTTTCAAAGACATCCCAGGGAGTATTATCAGCCAAATAATGAGTAACAGGAGTATTTCGCTGATCATCCCAGACTTCTACAATTACCAAACTTTTATTGCAATAAGCAATTTGAGCTGCATTCTCTGGACAGTGATGGGCATAGTGTCCATGATTGCCACATATCCATCAAATAACTCCTCGTTTTGCTTCATGAGCATGGCTTTTGAGCCTAATATCTTTAGGCTCATAATAGTGAGTTCTAGGTACATACTTGTATTTGGCCTTGTCTTTTCTACCCTTTTCTCCCCTGAAATCTTTTGGCTTCTTTTTTCTTTTCCTAGATGGATTTGTAAGGTATAAGACATACTGTTCATAAATAGATTTTTGATCAGGAAGATATGAAGACTTGGACACAAAATTTTGAACTTTCATGATGGTACATAGTCCTATCAAGGCTTTGGTTACCAGGGAATATATTTCTCCCCAGGTATACATCTCATAAGGAAGTTTGAATACTTCCTCCATCTTTAGATACTCTACAAATTTACTTGGTAGGGCAGCCAAATAAACTTGTTTCCATAATAGATTTTCACTTTCTTTGACTTCAAAGATCCTTTGTGTCCATTCTTTATGAAATTGCTCATATTCAGACATTTTTCTACATTTCATATTCATGAGAATGATCTCATGTTTGTCTGTAATTTCATTTTCTGTTCCACACCAGTGCTCAAGTATTAAGGTGGTAAGAGCACCAATCATATTATTTACTGCAGTACCATCAGTGTGATATACAATATCACCTTCTTCATCTTTAAGGATTTCTGCTTCCATTTTTGTGATCATTAAGGGAGAAGAAATAACTTCCCACCATTTGCTAAGAGTTCCTGTAAAACACTGAATAATTGTTTTGCATGCCTCTACTTCAGTTTTCCCTTTCATACACATGATCTTGTATGAGACATACATTCTGTCAATCATCTGCCTTATTTGTACAATTGACAGATTATCAATGTTCCATTCTTGGAACCAATCTTCAACAAATGTTTGAGTATCTGGAACCTGCCTTTGCCAGCTAGATCAGGGGCTGATGGTATGGTAGAATGATGTGGAAGATCTTCATAGGCTGGATTCTTGATGGTTACTAGAGAATGACTATCTTTAAGAGTCTTAGAAGAAGATTCAGCCAATTCTTCTTCTGGTGGAAAATGTAATGGGAATCTTTTTACAATTTCTATCTCAGAGGATTTATGTACAGGAGATAGAATATAAATATGAGAGCTTGGAAGGATAAAGGAACTAGGAATTGGTTTATCAGGATGAATTATTTTGCCTTTTATCTCTGTCAAAGTTTTTCCCATGTTTGGAAAAGCATTACCTAATCCTTCCATTATTTCTTCATGGTTTCTGCTGGATTCTCTAGCCCTATAGGAAATTTCTGATAAAGAAGAATCCATTCTGTTTTTGACTTCAGTGACTTTCCCTTGTATTTGATCCTCATACTGTACTATAGTATTTGTGGATACCTGAAGATCTATGATTTGATCTTTTCGGGCATAGTCATTGGTTATAAAAGTGTGAGTATCCATTCCTCTCAAAGCAGTGTTTGTCCAGTTAATCTGTTCAGAAACTAACTGGACTCTTTTATCAATTTCAGACAACTGGATGGCTTCTTCTGATAAAAGTAAAGGAACTGCTTTTACTTCTTTAGCATTATCTTCTAGCACAATTCCTTTAAAATTTGGAAAAGTAGAGTTTGATTCAACAATACTTCCATCAATGCTCTTCCACTTATGTTTAGGAGAAGGAGATTCTGAGGTTTCTCCTACCATTTGGACTATAGTCCTCTGTTTTAATTTCTTCCATTCAAAGAAAGAAATCCATCAATCTTCTTCAGCCATAAACTTTTGCCAGTCTTTAGATAGACTCAATTTTTTAGGATTTGGTATGGCTGTGTTGAATTCTTTTGTTTCAGGATTTGTAAACAAATCTCAGTTTAACATTCTTTTGATCCATTCTTCAGGAACAGATCCTTTCTGACACCCTTTCATAATTGTATGAAATTTGTGGATTTCATCTATAGTCGGTTTTTGAATATCACTGGGTAAGGGATTAGTAAATCTACAATCAGGGATGACTGTATCACATTGTTCAACATATCCTAACCCATATTTTGGAGTGCCGGGTGGTCTCATGCCCTTGTAAATATCTTTGATTCTTGGATCTAATGATTCTATTGAGGGCATATAATGAATCATGAAGCAGGAATCATTTCCAGAAGTAGATACAGAATATTCTAAGGTGCTATTTACAGATCTAACGTATACTGAAGAATCCATAGATATTACTATTTCTGCACAGAAAAGCAGGGCGTTTAATCTTCAATTCTCCTAAAAGGATGTCAGATAGGCTCCTGGCCGACTGCTCAAGCAGAAACTAGCAAATCTTTCAGGAGGTTGCAGTAGTGGAAACTGTGCCTTTAAACAGCCCGAGACTACTGATACGGCCTCAAATGTGTCGCAAGAGTGGAACTGTGCCTTTAAACAGCCCGAGACTCTTGATACGACACTGAATTCTTTTTACACTACACAAATATTTATACACAGAGAAAACACAGAGCGAATAGCTATATCAGATCTAAGAGAGTCTGATATCATACTCAGGTTGAAAAGAAGTTCATGGCTCTGATACCATTTGTAAAACTACTCCACATGAACAACTTTGTCAGAGGCCTCCTCTGTCAGAGTATGAAGCTTGACTACTTGCACTCTGTCTCATGCACTATCTCCTCTCGCTATCTGGTCTTCTAGTCTCTGCGACTCTCGACAGAACCAATATCGTTGAGTTAACCTCTTTACTCTATCCGAACTATGAACCCCACCACCCGAAGTCCATCAGGCTTTTGCAGTTTTATGTGAACCCTATAGTCGGCTTTCCGTGGACCCTCTGCACCTACAACTACCCTTTCGCGGCCACCTGCCTTAGCGAGACTTACTACTAGTGCTCGGCCGTCCCTTTATATCGACTACCAGCGAACCTTATTATCTGGATGAGCGAACTATATCGGACAGTACCAAGGAACATCGATTGCAGATATAGGCAAATAAGCGAGATCACAATGAATGCATAATATGAGACAAACAGAGAAACTTCAGAGCTTTAAACACATATGCGGAAGACTTTGATATTATATTAATCAGAGCAAAATACTCGGGTATTACAATATGTGCAAGATGCAAAGACTTAGAGCAGACTGCTCTTCGCTCGACTGCTCTTCGCTCAACTGACTTACAGACTTAAGAAAGACACGAAGCTTCAGACAGAAAAAATGAAATAGAAGTGATCCTTGTTTATACAAATCTTTTAAAAAGTGTTTGTCCACTTAATTTAGGGTAAACCACAGAATAAGAGATACATTTCCCTTTATTTTTCCCCTTTACAATATTAAATTCAAATTTAACTTAAAAATTGCACATAAAAAACCCTAAAAATGACGTCAACCCTCTCTAGAGTGACGTTTTGTCACTTCTAGCAAATCATTTGAGCTTGGAGGTGAAATACTAGGCCTCCAAAGGCCTCCCTCTCATGCACTAGGGTTTCCTCCATCAAACCAAGGATTCTCTCCATCAAAAGGTGCCAAGTGTCAAGTCAACCACACCACCACTCCAAACCTTAGCCCTAGGGTGACGTCAAGCCCTCCAAATGTAACATTTTGACCTCCAAAAAAAAAATGTTGGGCTTGTAGGGGCTAGGTGAGGTCATCAAAGGTGTCTCTCAAGCCTCCAAAATCTATCGGCATCATTCAATGTGCGGGCCATGGTAACCAATCTGTGGGCTTCATGCCCCAAGGAAGCACAAACTAGGCTTGTTCCTCCAAAACTGTCCACCAAGCAAGGTCCTGCAAAGACAATGAATACGCCCTCCAAGGATCTCAAGTCAAACGCATCATGATAAGTAAATCAAATCAATAAAATATTCACCTAAGCATGTGCATCAAAAACCACCTCGTCAAATTAAACAAGTACTTAAAGACCCTATGCAACTTGCCAAGTTTAGGTATGGGAGTGTTGACAAAGTGACCTATTGGGTGAATCATTCCCTAAGTCAAGGAGTTTTTCCCAAGTGTACCCCCCTCTAAGCCATGTGGAGAAGATGAAGTGGATGGGGGCAAGACTTTTAGGCACGGGGTTCATGACATACAAGGGATCGTAGTGTCTCATATATGGGTTCCTCTGTAGAGGATGTGTCACACCTTCGTTTTCCAAACCCTTTTAATGCCATTCATTAATTAAGGTCTAGAACAACTGGGTACTCCCTATGGGGTAACATATGGATTGGGGGGAAGTACCACAATGTCAATTGAAGCGAGAGGTACATAAAGTGCCATAGGGGTAAAGTCTAGCTTGTGATGTACTTGTGTAGATCACTCAACAAGTGGGACATTTATATATGTGTGTTTTCTTTCGAAGGTCTTTGAATTTTTTTAGGAGAAACATTTCATTGTTCTCAAGACCTCTTTTGGGTGAGCATCTGGAAGGTTATGATTTGGCTTTTATCTTTTTCCAGCTACATTCCCTCTGGGCCTTCAGCCTGTTATCGCACAATTTGTAGCTAGGTCAAAAGCTAGAAGATAGAGGCCAAACTAGCGTAACAGGAACCTACCCCACCCAATGTCACCACAATGGGGAGGTTCTTTCACTTTAGGGAGGTTAGGCCCAGGGGAGACGTCCCCGGTAACCTGGGGTTTTGAAGAGGCTAAGGTATAAAGGTCAAAGTAAAATTCCCTCCTCACAGGTTACCACCAAGAGCAGATAGTCTGGCTAAACAGTCAATAATGAAGTGTAGCCCCAAATGAGAACACCTGCTCGGAACAAAGCAACAGCAAAACAATATATGTAGGCTATGATTCAATGGGTTAGTACTTCATATAACTATCTGATATCAATATATTAGCAATTATGACAATAGATATTGACGAGATCAACGTTTATCAATATAGCAATGGAACAATATCAATTTATCAATAAATATCGAGATGATGTAGCAAACAATGTATCCAATCAATCCATTATTGAATATATGATTCAAAATGCCATCTAATTGCTTATCAACAGAAAATGCTGCGTCAAGATGGAATAACCAAGGATGACGTCAGCCTTATTAGGGTTAGTAGTTAGTTAGGGTTTCAAATTATAAGAGTTTTAAGAGTTTGTTTATCCACTATCACTTCAACGTTGGAGACCTAAGATCAGTGCCTAAGGGTAAATGGAGTCAATTCAAGAGAGGATGCAAGTTTGAAGGGAAGAGGCTAAGGACTAGAGGGAAGGGTTCTGAAGTGCTGCAATGGCAGGGCCCCAGAATCAAAACCCTAGGGGAAAGAGGCTCACTCCGGTGTTGTTTAAGCAAGGCCTCGTGCTCTTTCCTCCTTCCTTATGTTTATCTTGGCAAAACGGCTAGCATCAAGACACGAGAGTGAGATGAGGTAGAGTGTTGCAAAGGCAAGGCCCTATCACCAAACCCTAGAAGCAGGATGGCCCTAGGTGTAGATAACCTAGGCATGGGACATCTCCTCCTTCTTGACCTTTAAAAGGTACGGCTAGCACAAGGGAAGAAGTAACAAGAGTGTAGAAATGGCTAGGCTCTTCCTTCATTCTTCAATGGCTGAGAATTTCTCTTTTAGGAGACATGAGACAACGACCTACTTGTGTGTTTGTCCCCTAGGGTTTTAAAATCAGCAAAATTTATAATAAATGCAA
>ML819033.1:0-16217 GCA_009831015.1 Picea engelmannii | reverse complement strand
ATATATATATATATATATATATATATAAACTGAAATAAAACAATCAATATGCAAATGTGAAAGAAAAGTACCTACCTTTACCTACCTGTTGGTTGGATATTCGATGTAGTCAAACGACCAGTGTAGCCAATCCAACAATCTCCCATGATACCTGCCCTTGTGCTTCATCATAAACCAAAATAGTGATAAATCAAGCACAAAAATGTCATGAGTTATAATGTATATCATATCATTGAAAATCTCAAAGTCTAACTCATGGAGGCGGGTGGGAGGGATAAAATCCTGCCAAGTCCATCTTTGAGGAAAGTACTCAATCCTCTTCAAGAAAGGGTCATGAAAGATGCAAGGTTCAAAAAACTGACTCAAAGGGCCTGCAAATTGGCTACCTAGGACATCCTCACGCTCCGAAGTCAAGGAAGGGATCGACAAAGATCTAGTAGACGATTGGCAAGCTATCAAAGGAAAGTCGAAAAACCGGGATAACTGACTCAAACTTAAAGTACCCAACCAACCCTTGGAG
The DNA here is from genome assembly GCA_009831015.1 of Picea engelmannii. Lineage (NCBI taxonomy): Eukaryota > Viridiplantae > Streptophyta > Pinopsida > Pinales > Pinaceae > Picea > Picea engelmannii. The sequence continues at coordinate 15,697 of ML819033.1, read as the reverse complement.
TCTAGGGTTTGCCTGAGAGGAAACTCAACATTAAAAATATACTTCCCAACTACACCTTTAATGGAAAAGCACAACAAAGTAATAACAGTTAGCTGGAGAAAAAGGTCATGAGAATCCTTCTTTAGGCAAACAATTTTTTTACTCCTATCAAAATCCGAGCATAGTGGCAGTTGATAGTCATCTTCATAGGGTAAATCTAATTGCTCGGAGGAGTACTCATCAAAGGCCTCAAGGTAAGACCGAAAATCATCAGGCAAATACTGTACTTGGTCAACCTTGGGTGTTTGTGGAGAGCCAGTAAAAATCTCATCTCCCTGTTGCCACTAGTCAAGAGCTTGCTGTGATAATTGCAAAGGCAACACTTGGACATGACTCTTTATGTCATAGATGGGATCCATATCATAACTAACCTCATCCCACCTACGTCTCCCAACATGTATGAACTCGTCAAAATCAGCTATGTCAGTATCAGTATCATAACATGGAGGAGTCAAAACATCCAATACTTCTGTACTCTCTGTTCCATAAGGTAAAGAACCATTGAAAACTTGGAAGGGGGAATAATTTACCTTGCTTAATCCTTCCTGTGCAAGAGCTTCAAGTGTTTGGATAGCCTCATCGAGTGGAAGATCTACCTCTACATCTTCAGTCTTGAGACATAGGAGATCTAGCTTGTCCAAGGATTCCATTTCTTCTTCACTCTCTGAATCATAGAGAAAGGTATCATCAAAAAACTGGAAGGGAAAATGACTTACCTCATTCTCTTCATCTTGTGCAGGAGGGACAAGATCTTGGAGAACTTCATCATACTGAGGAGTGGTTACTGGTGCTTCATCCTCATAAATCACGTCTCTAGTTATATATTTGTTGCATTCTATTGGATTATGGGAGAGGTCTCGCTCCTCTTCAAGGGGTTGATAATGGTCTTCATAAACCTCGTCTTTTATATCAGAGGATTCTTGGTATTGATCATGATATGATTTCCTGAGATCTTCTATCATCTCAGTGGTGAATCCTTTGTGGTCTAAGGCTACCATGAGGTTTTGAAGGGCATCTTCATACGTTTGGCAATGTGGCTTAGTAAGGTCTATAAACCTACTGATGAGGTTTATGAAAGATGATATACCCCTGTCCTTGCAACAAATCTTAAAACGATCTTGTAAGTAGGATGGTAGAGTGAGTAAGAACAATTTTATAAGAGAATCCTCTCCTCCCAACTTTATCTCGCTCAAATACTCCAAAAAATTTACGATATGAGGAGTTGGGAGGCCCAAAAACGTTGGAGATTTGTTTAGCCATTTTGTATCAAAGTAATTTGGGTATCCTTGAAAACTTCTGAAATCAATACTTGGATACATTTGTTCCCAGTGTGCCATGATCCCATAAATTGGAAATATCACAGAAAGTAAGGTGGCACCCTGAGAAATATTAGTGGAGTCGCCAAATAATTTGCCTGAAACTATCAAAGGATAAGGGAAAACACCCTAGTGGAGTTGCCAGGTAAGCTTGTAAGATAAGGCTTTGAGGCAAGGCTTACTGAAAATATTTTTTGTTTGAGGAGAATTGACTCAGTGTTCCTCGACAGCGGTGCCAAAATGTTATCGTACAGTTTGTAGCTGGGACAAAAGCCTAGAAGTAGGAGGCCAAACTAGCATAACATGAACCTGCTAGCGCTGGAAGTCACTCCTGGATTGCTTGCAGGAGCAGAGCCCAACACCCATCAGTTTAATGTCACGATTTGATAAATGGGCGATCAAATGGGTAGAGACTCGAGGAGATATCACTCTAACTCGGGAACTGGATCTGGTACGTAAAGAACAAAGGAGGTCTGGAATCCTAACTTCAGCCAGTGGGTCGACTAAAAGATGAGCAGGTGGAAAACTTAATAAGAAAGGTGAACAAACAACTCTGGGCAACAGGATTACAACGGTTTGTAGGGGAAAAAATCTAAATGCAGGATCCTCCTGGTTCAGAGCTTCAAGAAGCTGAAGAGAAGACTTGACTGGATCCTCCAATTCCAAGTCATTCAGCGTTAAGGAAAACACAGGAACCGATTAGAGACTCCGTAACCATTACAGTGATCCATTACAACATCATCCTATAACAGCTACAGCTCGACTGGATCCTCCAATTCCGAGCTGCTCTAACACAGTATAACAAAGATGTAAAATAAACTAGCATTCATAAGGCAAGAAGTCTCAAAAGTCTATACATAACCAGAATAACATTTCTTCATTAAAACTTTACAATCGGGAGCTCTGCTCAACCATCGATAGCCTACAAAATCACAAAGACTGAGCCTATATACTCAGGGAAAAATCGCCCAACAGAGGCATGCCCAGACAACCAAGGCTTGGTGTCTTTTCAGTCAAATTTAGACAGTCTTTCTCTGTCTGTCTCCACCTTAATTGCGCATGGCCCCTGCAGGGGGAGGGTGGCTGAGCTATTGAGTGTTGAGCTAGCGTGTGCAGACTTTTCTGTCTCTTCAAAGACTTCAGCATGGCTTCTTTGAGGAACTGGGTACACAAGACCCTCTCGAGCGGACCGCTTGCCAGACTTTCCATACCTTACGCTTAATGTATGAGGAGAGGTTTCACCTACCCCTTTTCGCCTTCATTTACTTCAGTCGAAGGCCGGGAGCGAGATCGTATCGAATGATACCTGGAGATCGAACGATCTGTTCGGCGACTGGACTCGGCACCTTTGGCCTCCTTCTCGCATGGCTCCCTTCTTCCCCAAATGACCGTGGGCCATGACCCTGTGTCTATCTCCAAAATTCTTTCGGCGTTCGCGCATAAAGAGGAGTTGATCCATGCTTCTTAGAATCGCGACGAGCGAAATGCCGAAATAGCTTGAGTTGGCGCCATGATTTTCCCCAGATCCGACGGCTTAGAACTTACCCGATACCTTGGTGGGCCTGGATCCGGGACTTTCCCGGAATCTCATGCATCGGAACATAACATAGTTGCCTTTTGCACTTTGGAGTTGTGACGAGTGAAACGCCGAGACGACCCAATTGAGCGCCACGCGTCCTTCAAATCTGACGGTCCTAAATTCACCCGACGCTGCTGTGGGCCCGACTTTAACCTCTCGCAACTCGCAACTTCGCGAGTTGGAGTATCGAACTTTGGCATTCTCCCCTCGCGAAGCCCCGAGACGCGATGGTCAGTGAAGGTTGACCTCCTCCAGACACCTTTCGTAACTCGGAGTTTCGCGCAACCAAAGGGATATGGTCCGCCCTTCAAGCTCACGAACCCCGAGCTCGCGAAAAACTGCTACGCTTGTACTGATCGTGATCAACGGTCCTTGTAACTTCGCGAGTGCCTCCTGAAGGATTCCAACTATTGCCCTCCTTCAAACTTTAAGCGCTATTCTTGACGCGGCTCGGTTACTCTACGATTTACCCATCAATCGTTGTTCGACTCTGTCGCTGAATTCTTTCTGTTGAAGCATGAAATGCCCGCTCCCTTGATTTTAAGTCCAAAAGGACTTCCTTTATGCACTGCTCTTGGGCGCTCCTCGAGCAACCTGTAAACCCGTGTATCCCGATGCCGAAGACAAGAAATGTTGCTAACATTAGGCTCCATGGGGGATAGAGTCGTCCTTGTGATGCTCTAAGGACTCATTTGCAGTTCCAGTGCCTTGTTGTTGGGCTATGGAGTCATTTACTAAGCCAAAACAATAAGAACAATAAACACAAAGAACGAAAAAGATCAATATTTACAAAACACAGGAGCCATGGAAGGCTCATGCAAAACATATTTTGAGAAAATGCCCATTTAATGGGCTGCTGAAAACTTCTTTGCCTTCCAAATCTTGTAACCTGTAAGTGTTATTTGAGAAAACTTCAGAGATTCTGAAAGGCCCAATCCAGAGGGCTTCAAACTTGCCGTGCTTGCCCTTGTCTTGTTTAGGAGCGTCCCACTTCAGGACCATGTCTCCTATCTGGAACTCCTCCTTCTTGGCTTTCTTATTGAAAACCCGCTTGATCCTCTATTGATGGTCCTAAATTCTTTCCATTACCTGCTCTCTGACCTGCTGGACTTCCACCATTTGATGGATTCTTCTGATCATGTCATTGGGCTCTTCTTGATAATCCTGGAAGAATTTTGCTACAGGAATGGCCAGTTGAGAAGGGAAAACAGCCTCTTCTCCGTATACTAACTGGAAAGGGGAGGTGCCTATAGATCTCTTTGTGGTCACCCGATCAACCCATAGAGCGAATTTCATCTTCGAGTTCCAAGCCTTTTTGTTGTCTTCCAATAGTCTTTTGATGAACCTTATCAGTCTTTTATTGGAGGACTCTGCTAAACCATTGCCTTGTGGATAATATGGGGTGGAGTGAATCATTTTGATCCCAAACTGTTCACAGAACTTCGCTAGTGTCTCTAACCCGAAAGCGACTGCATTATCAGTGACAATCCTATTTGGGCAGTCGAACCTTGTGATGAGGTCCTCCAAGAATCCAATGATTACCTTGTCGGAAGTGCTCCTGGTGGAAACAACCTCTATCCACTTGGTGAAATAATCTGTCGCAGTGAGGATCCATCTGTGCTGGCCACTTGAGGGGGGATGAAACTCTCCGATGAAGTCCAACCCCCACTATTGAAAGGGTGCTGAAACTACCACAGGCTTTAATGGAAGAGGCTTGAGCTGTTTCTTACCTGAGAACTTCTGGCATTTGATGCAAGCTCTGATTTCTCTGCAGACATCGGAGAATAAAGTAGGCCAGTAATACCCAGCTCAGAGGATCTTATGGGCCGTGGTCTTCCATAAATGATGCCCCCCACAAAGGCCATTGTGGAAATCAAATGTAACCTGCTGAGATTCTTGTGGGTCCAGGCACCTTAAGAATACCCCTAGAGGATCTTTCCAGTACAAGGCCTGGTCAATGAGGCAATATCTGACCACCCTGAGCTTTAAAGCTCTCGCCTTGCCTTTTTCCATCCCATCGGGAGGCCTCAATTCTTGCAGAAAATACAAGATATCTTTGTACCAGGGGCATGCTGCTGATAAGGCACTTTGAGAATCCTTACTGGATGATTCGGCTTGCTCATTGATGTAGTTAATCCCCAAGGCTTTGCAATTGGATTCGGCCAGCAACTTGGCTAAACCCTGCCCCTTTATCAACTTGGTGGGATTGATATCCAAATCAAACTCTAGGATCTTGGCGATCCACTTTCCTCTTCTTCCATCCATGTCGGGCTGTATAAGAATGTCCTTCATAGAGGTCGAAGGAACATATGCAATGATCTTTGAGTGCAAGACATAGATCCTGAAAGCTTTGAGAGCTTTCACCAGGGCATAGGCCTACTTTTCCATGGCCTCGTACCGGAGTTCTGCATCTCTTAATGCCTTGCTGTAGAAGGAAATAGGTTGCTCTCTTCCTCGCTCATTTTTCTGCAACAAGACTGTTGCTACTGTATCACAGGAAGCAAAAGAAAAAATCGGGAAATCTTTAGAATAATCGGGACTGATTAGCACGGGTACCTCAGTCAATTCCTTCTTGATCTGGTCAAAAGATCCCCTGGGTTCAGTAGTCCATTTCACTTCATTTCCCTTCCCGAGCATGGCTGTGATGTGCTTCACCAACTCAACAAAATTTGAGACAAATCTCCTCAGAAAATTTATCTTTCCCAGAAAGGCCTGGACTTCCTTCTCAGATCTGGGAAGTGACAGGGTCTGAAGTGCTTCTACCCTGCTAGGGTCAATCCTTACTCCCTCTGTTGATACTATATGGCCTAACAACTTCCCTTCGTTCATAGCGAACAAATATTTCTTGGGGTTTAAAGATAGGCCAAACCTTCGACACTTCAGGAAAACCCTCTTCAAGTGGCATCAATGATCCTTGTCTGTCCTGGAGAAGAGACCGTGATGTCATCTAGATAGATTACCACGAACTGATCCTTCTCCCCGATGAAGGCTATGTCCATGGCTCGCTGAAATGTTGCTCCTGCATTCATCAGTCCGAAAGGCATTTTGGCATACATGACTGTGCCCCAAGGAGTGGTGAAGGCCGTTTTTTCCCTGTCCTCAGGCATGACTGATATCTGATTGTAACCAGAGAAACCATCAATCATGGATATTCTAGATGCACTAGTGACCTTCTGCAATATGTGCTCCATGTTGGGCAGGGGATAATTGTCCTTCCTTGAGCTCCTGTTCAGGTTCCTGAAGTCAACACAGAGTCTGATTTCAACTCTTTTCTTTCTCACTGGAATAAGATTGGCCACCCAATCAGAATATCTCAGGGGAACAATGATTTGGGCATCCAACAATTTCTTCACTTCTTTCTCCATGACAGGTAGCAACAAGGGGTTTATCTGTCTCAGCTTCTTCTTGAATTGCTTAGCCTCTTCCTTCAGTGGGATTTTGTGTTCAATGACTGATGTGTCATATGTCTTGAGGTCTTCGTAGGTCCATGCAAACACAACAAAAAACTCTAAGAGCAGCTCGATATATTCAATCCTCTGCTCCTTGGTCAAATCCCTTGACAACTTGACAAACATAGGCTCTTCTGGTGTGCCAATGTTGCACTAAGCCGTATCATCATCATCGCCTGAAACTCTCCCCCTTACTGCCACATCGTTCCCATCAAACAATCTCTCTAATGGGACCAGTCCCCTTGGAATGTGATTGTTGGGCAACTGAATAATGTCATGCTTTGCTATTTTACTCAGCAACTCACCCCCTTCCAACCTTTCCTCAGAGACGAAATCTTGGTTGATATGCATTTTTGAAAATTCTTCGATAGTCTCCAAGAATTTCTTGATCTCAAGATCATCCTCAAACACCTTCCAATGCTTGACATTGCCGGGTATGGAGGGAGGGCCTGTATTTTACTTCTACATCATACCTAAGCTTGGGCGGCAGGGGTACTCTGAAAATGCTTGCTGATGTAGCCAGGGAATCTGCTACTGTGTTCTCTTCTCTTGGGATGAAAGAAATGTTAAATGATGAGAGGAAGCTGTCAATAAGGTCCCATACCTCATTCCTGTAACTCATGAGTCGAGGATGCTTGGCCTGATAAGCGCTTCTGACCTGCTGGACTACCAACTCGGCATCTCCTAACATTGCTACCTCCTGAATTCCCATTTCACTTGCGGCTCTTAATCCTAGTATAAGAGCTTCATACTCTGCCACATTGTTAGTGGTTTCAAATTACAGCTTATATGACAGGGAGATGGTCTCCTGTGCGGGTGACACAAAAAATACCCCAGCACCAGTGCCTTCTCGGGAACAGGCTCCATCAAAAAACATTTTCCAAATTGGGGTGACGGAGGGAGGAAATTCATGGGAAGCAATGGGYTGCTTTCTGATTTTCAGAGGAGGCTCGGGGGCATGGGTAAGCTGTAGTAGACTGGAGCCTAAATCAATGTCCAAGGCAAAGATGGGATGATTGGTAGGGTTGGCTTCATCGCTGATTATGTAGGCTAGTTGGGCTTCCTTGTATAGTCTTCTACGCTCTCCTCCGAACACTGGGATAGTAGCATATGTGAGGTCCATCTGCAGGGTTCCCCCTAGTCTTTTTATCCAAGATCTTGACAATAGAATACCGAGCTTGGGGGGGACATMAGCTACTACGATATCCATGACCACACTTTTCATGGGCAGTTGAAACAGGGTCACAACCAGGTCTTTAATGACTCCAAGACACTGAACCCTCCTGGAATCAAAAGAATAGAGATCATGATATGCTCAGGTGACTTCTAATCCCAATTCTTCCATGACGGTTTTAGGCATGAGGTTGTGARAAGCCCCTGAATCCATCAAGCAATTGTGCAACACTCTATCATGTATGTTCAGGGAGGTGTAGAAGGGAGGGGATGAATCATCTCTGTCTTCTACCATGGGACCTAGGATAACTGTGGGCTTTTCATCTTGGAGGTTTATGGAGTCTGCGGGAGGGGATGAGGCTTCAGACTGCAAAAGATCAGAGAAGCGTTTTTTAAATTCGTCATGTTTGATTAGCTCGGTGAGGGGTACAGGGATTCTGATCTTTTGAATCTCATGCTCGAAATTAAAATAAGATGTAATCTTTGGAATTTCTCTTATTTCGGGGGCTGATTGTGGACAATGGGAGAAAGGGGTGGAGCCTTCTTACCTCTGTGACTGTCTGCTACTTCTTTAGCAGGCTTGTCTATTCTAGTGGACTTCTCAGGAATATCAGGTGCTGCTGTCTTCTTATCGGACCTCAGATTGTACCTGCCTCGGCCGCCGCTAGCCTTGTCTCCCTTGCTCAATTCATTTAGCTGACTATCCATGAGAGACTCCTTGTAAGATGTTTGAGTGAGATGGGGAAAAGGAGGAGTGTCCTCTAAGCAGTGGATTTCAGGGTCAAGCTCATCTGTTTCTCTTTCTTCCTCATCAGCCACCAAGTTGTTCTGAAAAGGGGCCTGAATTCTCTGGTCTTCTCTATCTTTGTCTCTTTGTTCCCTCGGGAAGGCCCGTGGCCCATGGTCATCAGATCATCTGAAACCTCTATTATCAGTGTTCTGGGGATTTCTGTACATGGGCTTCCCCTCTAATTCCAACCTTTCTATCTTGGCAGCAAGCGATTTTAGCGTTCTAGCTGTCTCATCTGCCTAAAGGGGCAGGGGAGAAGAACTGGATGAGGCAGCTTCAGGCCTCTGCCTGGATATGTTTCTACCACCAGCATGCCTGAGTCGGTCAACAACCAATATATTAGACTCTACTTCCACGGCTACATCCTGCATTTGAGCCAGAGTAGTGGCTCTTCTTTCCCTCAACAAGAGACAGAAATCGAGATCAAAGGCGCTAGCATAAGTAATATTTGCAGAGGCTTCAGAGGGTTTTATCTCAGCAGGGATTTTGTTGTACATTTTATTAAATCTCTTGGAGAAATCAGAGACAAACTCTCCTTCCTTTCTCTTCAAAGACCCGAACTCTGTCATGTAATACATGAAGTATTTCTTATCTCCCCACTGTCTTAAAAAGGCATTATCTAAAGCTCCAATCCCATCAATATATCCAGGAGGCAGGGCCTTAAACCATTTTCTAGCCTCTCCTTGGAGGCTATGGACGAAAATCCTCATCCATACATCTGCGTGCATGATGTTATTATCATCCGTGAAACTGTAAAAGGCTTCTAGGTGCTCTTCTGCAGTTATGTCCCCCTCACCTGTAAACCTGGGCAGCTATTTGAGGTAACCATCTGCTGGGAGGGCATTGAGAGGCTGCGGTAGCACGAGGGGAGCATACCTAGTGGCTATAATGGCCTCCATTCTGGTCATAGGGGGATTAGCACCAGCCATAGGAATATTAGGTGGAGGAGATCTTGGAGGAGAAGGAGTTCACGAAGGGGCTGCGGGAAATGAGAGTGGGTTTAAGGAGAAGGCTAACGAGCTCAAGTCGACAGGTGTTCCTCTTTGTGCAGGAGTGGGGAAATCTTATATGATCCTGGGTCTTCGCCGATAAACAACTTCAAAGGAGAGGGGAGTGATAAGGATTTCTCCCTCTAGTCCCAGACCAGGAGGGGAAAACTCAGCAGAAACACTCCCAAAATTCAGGGAACGGGAAACCTCTGAAGGAGGTCTATCAAGAAACTGAGGGGGAGAGAAAGGAGTTCTTACAGAAGGAAATGGCGGATTACCTACTTTGGCGGTGGAAGCTTCTTCTTCAGGGGCCTTTCCCTTTCCGAGAACCACCTCCGGATCAGTTACAGGTGTAACTAGAGGCAGCTGTGGGTGTGACTGCGTATGTCTGCCTCTGGAAGCCACAATTAAAATAGCGGGTTCGCTCCAGTGGAGTCGTCACAATGGAGTCGCCAGGTGCACAGTAGCAATCTTCAAAGGATCTGATACCTGATGCACCTTCAGAATCATAGGCTCAATGTCGTTCAATCTCGGGGAAAATCTTCAACTTCGTCCTCGACAACGACGCCAGAAATGTTAGTGCTGGAAGTCACTCCTGGATTTCTTGCAGGAGTAGAGCCCAACGCCCATCAGTTTAATGTCACGATTTGATAAATGGGCGATCAAATGGGTAGAGACTCAAGGAGATATCACTCTCACTCATGAACTGGATCTGGTACGTAAAGAACAAAGGAGGTTTGGAATCCTAACTTCAGCCAATGGGTTGACTAAAAGATGAGCAGGTGGAAGACTTAGTAAGAAAGGTGAACAAACAACTCTGGGCAACAGGCTTACAGCGGTTTGTAGGGGAAAAACTCTGAATGCAGGATCCTCCTGGTTCAGAGCTTCAAGAAGCTGAAGAGAAGACTTGACTGGATCCTCCAATTCCAAGTCATTCAACATTAAGGAAAACACAGGAACCGATTAGAGACTCCGTAACCATTACAGTGATCCATTACAACATCATCCTATAACAACTATAGCTTGACTGGATCCTCCAATTCCGAGCTGCTCTAACACAGTATAACAAAGATGTAAAAGAAACTGGCATTCATAAGGCAAGAAGTCTCAAAAGTTTATACATAACCAGAATAACAGTTCTTCATTAAAACTTTACAACCGGGAGCTCTGCTCAACCATCGATAGCCTACAAAATCACAAAGACTGAGCCTATATACTCAGGGAAAAATCGCCCAACAGAGGCGTTCCCAGAAAGCCAAGGCTTGGTGTCTTTTCAGTCAAATTCGGACAGTCTTTCTCTGTCTGTCTCCACCTTAATTGCGCATGGCCCCTGCAGGGGGAGGGTGGCTGAGATATTAAGTGCCGAGCTAGCGTGTGCAGACTTTTCTGTCTCTTCAAAGACTTCGGCATGGCTTCTTTGAGGAACAAGGTACACAGGACCCTCTCGAGCGGACCGCTTGCCAGACTTTCCATACCTTATGCTTAATGTATGAGGAGAGGTTTCACCTACCCCTTTTCACCTTCATTTACTTCAGGCGAAGGTCGGGAGCGAGATCGTATCGAATGATACCTGGAGATCGAACAATCCGTTCGACGACTGGACTCGGCACCTTTGGCCTCCTTCTCGCATGGCTCCCTTCTTCCCCAAATGACCGCGGGCCGTGACCCTGTGTCTATCCCCAAAATTCTTTCGGCGTTCGCGCATAAAGAGGAGCTGATCCATGCTTCTTAGAGTCACGATGAGCGAAACGCCGAAATAGCTTGAGTTGGCGCCACACTTTTCCCCAGATCTGACAGCTTAGAACTTACCCGATACCTTGGTGGGCCCGGATCCGGGACTTTCTCGGCATCTTGTGCATTGGAACATAACATAGTTGCCTTTTTCACTGTGGAGTTGCGATGGGAGAAACGCCGAGATGACCCAATTGAGCACCACGCGTCCTTCAAATCTGATGGTCCTAAATTCACTCGATGCTGCTGTGGGCCCGACTTTAACCTCTCGCAACTTGCGACTTCGCGAGTTGGAGTATCGAACTTTGGCATTCTCCCCTCGCGAAGCCCCGAGACGCGATGGTCAGCGAAGGTTGACCTCCTCTGGGCACCTTTCGTAACTCGAAGTTTCGCGCAACCAAAGGGATATGGTCTGCCCTTCAAGCTCACGAACCCCGAGCTTGCGAAAAACTACTGTGCTTGTGCTGATCGCGATCAACGGCCCTTGTAACTTCGCGAGTGCCTCCCGAAGGATTCCGATCGTTGCCCTCCTTCAAACTTTAAGAGCTATTCTTGACGCGGCTCGATTACTCTGCGATTTACCCATCAATCGTTGTTCGGCTGTGTCGCTGAATTCTTTCTGCTGAAGCATGAAATGCCCACTCGCTTGATTTTAAGTCCAAAAGGACTTCCTTTATGCGCTGCTCTTGGGCGCTCCTCGAGCAACCTATAAACCCGTGTATCCCGATGCTGAAGACAAGAAATGTTGCTAACAGAACCTACCCCACCCAATGTCACCTCAATGGGGAGGTTCTTTCTCTTTAGGGAGGTTAGGCCCAGGGGAGACATCCCCGGTAACCTGGGGTTTTGAAGAGGCTAAAGTATAAAGGTCAAAGTAATATTCCCTCCTCACAGGTTACCACCAAGAGCAGATAGTCCGACTGAACAACCAATAATGAAGTGTATGCCCAAATGAGAACACCTGCTCGGAACAAAGCAACAACAAAACAATATATGTAGGCTATGATTCAATGGGTTAGTACTTCATTTAACTATCTGATATCAATATATAAGCAATTATGACAATATATATTGATGAAATAAATGTTCATTAATACAACAATGGAAATAATGTCAACTCACCAATAAATGCCAAGATGATGTAGAAATCAATGTATTTAATCAATCCCTTACTCAATAAATGCTCTTAAACCATCATCTAATTGCTTGTAAAGACAAAATGTTGCGCCAAGATGGAATAGCCAAGAGTGATGTCAGCCTTATTAGGGTTAGTATTTAGTTAGGGTTTCAATTTGTAAGAGTTTGAAAGTTTGTTTGATCACTATCACTTCAACGTTGGAGGCTAAAGATCAATGCCTAGGGTTATGGAGTCAAAAGGTGAAGGATGCACAACTTGAAGGGGATGAGATTTAAAGGACAAGAGGGAAAGGTTTCAAGGTGATGGAATGGCAGGGCCTTGAATATAGAACCCTAGGGGAGACAGGCTCACTCCGGTGTTGCTTAAGCAAGGCCTCGTGCTCTCTCCTCCTTCTCGACAAACGACTAGCTCAAAGACAAGTAAAATCAAGACAAGAGAGTTAAAGAGGGAGAGTGTTGCAGAGGAAAGGCTCTTTCATCAAACCCTAAAAGAAAAATAGCCCTAGGTGTAGATAACCTAGGCCTGGGACGTCCTCTTCCTCTTGAAGTTTAAAAGTACGACTAGCTTAAGGGAAGAAGATAGAAAGAGTGTAGCAATGACTAGGCTCTCTTCTTCTTCTTCAATGGCTTAAAAGGTTTTTCTATCAGGGGACATGAGACAACGACCTACTTGTGTGTTTTTCCCCTAGGGTTTTTATTCAGTAATGTATATATATAAATAGATGCAAGAAATTAAACTACAACCATTCAATCAAGAAGTTTTGTAGAAAAATACTTACAAATCATCAAGAAAATAACATGCAAACCTTACTTGTAAACCTTCCTTCAAGAAAAACACCATAAATTGCCAAAAATCTCCTCTCCAAACAAGTGCACCTTCCTCAAAATAGCCAATAACCCTAATAGGGCACAAAAATCAGACCTCACTATGCGAGTGAGTGATGTGTTATGTCAAAATGAGGATAAAACTCCTCAATATATACTGTATCATGACCTTTAATTAAATTTAGGTCATAAAAATTAGATGACAAGGCTTAAAACCAAAATCATACTGTTTTTACATTAAATGTTCTTTTAAAACCCTAAATGAGAAAAAAAGTGAGACGTCAAGCCCTCCCAAGGGAGACGTTAGGCCTTTTTGGGGCTAGAGCAGCATCCAGAAGCCAAACGTTAGCTCTTTTTGGGCTCTTCCAAACTGCCACACGCGCCAAAAACCCTGTCCATCTACCATATGCTCATGATGACGTCACAAGCCTCCTGGTGACGTCCTGGGTCATCTGGGTTCAACGTTCCACTGCAAGTGGGTCAATCCCCCTGGGTCTGGCTCAACTAAAGTGCCCCTGATGGAACATCCTCTTCTTCTCCGGTGAAAAATCTCAATCAAGCATTGTCCTGTCTCTGCCCCTCTGACAGGTCTTAGCAACCATTTGATGGGATCTTCAGCTCCATAGAGGTACGAGCTAATAATATCCCCATGTGTACCGGTCCAAATGGTACCTGTCCGTCAGGCATGGTCCTGCACATCAAAAACTTCGCCCTCCATGGGATCATTAGTCACAGGGATCATAGCAATGTTAATCACGTTTCATCATTAATATTATCAAACATATGCATAAAAACCCTAATATATCATCCAATAGCTCAAAGACATTACAAAGACCTACAATACAAGGATGAAGAAAAGGACAAGATACCCTATTGGGCTAGTATCCATAAGGAAAGGAAAGTCTCCAAGGGGTATCATCCAAGCCATGTAAAACAAGGTGGTGTGGATAAGGGATGTCTAGACATACGGGTAGAGTGAGATCCAGGGATGCATGATATTATCTGTGGGTGCCTTTGTAGAAGGCGAGCTGTACCCGTCATGGATGCAATTTTTTCCAAGCCCTTTCTTGCCTTTATTATTTCTTTTCTTTATTTTCTTTTTCTTTTTATTTCAAGCACTAACTAGAGGACACTGCCTTGGCGTAGTGACCAGAGATGACAATGTTACCCACAAGAAATTTCACAGAGATGATAAGGTTGGCTCATGATGAGACCCCCTTTCCCTTGGCCATGCAACCAAAGGTCACTGCCCTGGCGTGGTAACCAGATAGTGGCAATTTCATGTTGTTGGGTACCCATGAACATAATAGGATGGCTCGTGATGAGACCCCCTATCCTCTTGGCTAGGTCTTGTTTTGTTATTTTTCTTCGAGTCCCTCTTGTTTCTTGCTAAGAGGATTTTTATTGCCTTCTCGGGGATCCCTGGGTGAGGCATATCTAGGTTTCATTTTTATGGCTTTTATCTTTTACCAGCTGCTTTTACCTTCTGGGCCTTTAGCCCCTTCTTCCCACGAGATAAGGTGCAACCCCACAAACAAATCATCCTAATGCCCAGACTAGGGGAATGGGACAAATGAGCGGGAGATAAGATGAAAAAGTGATGATATGATGGGAGCAGACGATGGCTCTTCAGAAATCCCCCCGGTGGCAAACCAGAACCTATGGGTACAAGCTTTCTAGGACACCCTGTCAATCCCCCCAATCATGGTCAAGTGGGTCAATGTAAGATCCAAGTAGTCGTTAGAGATAAAAGGAGTAAGATGCATATATCTAAAGGTTATAATGATCAAAAGTAACACATAACATGATACCTGGACCAATTACCTCATGGAGCAAGAGCCTTCTCCGATACAAGACCAAGCCGATGGTGATGGATACTGCTGCTGCTGACAAGACAAATCTGATGAGAGAAGAAAAGGATGGACCCTCCAGGGCCATGCTCAGGTCAATCCTTCTCTCAGTTCTTCATGTCTAGGACCCGTGGGCCTCAAGACATGATCTCCTAGTTATCCCTAGAAATCGGGGATAACAGGGCCCTCACCGACACTATCCCTAAGACAACATATACAACATTCCTCAAAATGGCCCTAGAAGTTAAAAACTGCTAAAACTAGTAAATTACCAAAATTTCCAGGAAAATATTTTGAGCTAGTTGCAAAAGATGGGTGGCCACCGATATCCACCTAGATCAATTCTCCCTCCTTAGGAAGCAATGGTCTCCATTGCGTTGAGTGCCCGAGGGAGAGGGAAAAACGTTTGTTGAATTTGCATCTTGATGAGCTGCTTGCCTTGTTGGAGAAGTTGTGTTGCTTAGCTTGTGGAAGGTTGTCATGAACCTGTGGCTGGAAGGGTTGGACCTTTTTGACCAGTCTGAACACATGAGATGCATGTGTGCAAAATGAATCTTTACACTTTGCTGCAATATTGTCGACCTGCTTCTGTTGGATAGAAGGTGCTTGGACTGAGGCTACAATGGTGTTCTTTTGTTCATGCTTTGAACATACTATGAAGAAATTGAATTTTGTAGTATGAGATACTACCTTGCAACACTGTTTAGGTGGGACAATAGTCAGAATTATCTCTGGTATTCTGTAGAGATGACCCCCCAAAGTAACAATGACACTACGGGGTCGAGACTCATAAACAACATGGCACTTCCACATATATGG
>ML819032.1:63555-78444 GCA_009831015.1 Picea engelmannii | reverse complement strand
CTTAGCTTTGGGTTATGGAGTCTCTTATTCAAAACAAAAAACTAAAAAAAATCAAAACAAAACAAGAGTGGTATTTACAATGGTGAACGTCGGTCACGACCTAAACAAAATATTTCTTCAGAAAATGCTCAATGATAGGGCCACCCAAAACCTCAGAATCCTCCAAGTTCTGCAATTTAAAAGTGTTGTTCAGAAATGCCTCAGAAATTTTGATGGGACCAATCCACAAGGATTCAAATTTTCCATGTTTGCCTTTGTCTTGTTTGGGGCCATCCCACTTGAGCACCAGAACCCACAACTGGAAATTCTCCTTACTCGCGCTCTTGTCAAAAGCTCGTTTCATTCTCTGTTGATGATCTTGTGCTTTATCAAGCAACTGCTCCCTGGTCTCCTGCACTTCTACCAGCTGCAGTATCCTCTTGACCATGTCATCAGGTTCTCCTTAGTAGTCCTGAAGGAACTGATCTGACGTGGAGGTTTGATATCATCACGTTGATGCGTCATGAAACAGAAGCGACACGTGTCACTAAGAAAGAAATGAATAATATTGCCATGGCTGCCTGGACTGAGTGCCACGTGCCATTGTTGGATAGGTGCCAAGTGTCACGATTGACGAGTATGCCACACGTCTACACTGATGACTGCCATGTACTCTCTTAAATCGACGACTGAGATCTCCTTCGGGTCTTCGGGCTCCAAGAAAATGACAACTCAAACTTATTTTTCCTTGAAGAAAAACATCTGGATTTAAGGATCTGACAACGTGTGGCCTCCAGAGATCGACGATTGAGATCCCTTTGTGGCTTCTGGCTTCGAACTTCTCAATAGTCAAACTTTATATGCCCTAAGCAAATTCATCGGAGCTAGGGATTTGACGGTGCGTCACCCCTGGATTTGGATGGCCGAGATCCACTTCGGGTCTTCGGGCTCTGTGAGAATCAAAACTCAAATCTCGCTTACCTTCAGTTGCTTTTACCTGGAGCTGTCAATCTGTTGACGTGCATCCTCTTGAATCGAACAACCGAGAATTACTTCGGGTCTTCGAACTCCGGGAAAATCAAATCTCAAACCTCCTTTGCCTTCAACTACTTTTACTCGGAGCTATGGATCTGTTGACATGTGGCCCCACCGATGGATGGTCCAAATTCACTTTGGGCCTTCGGCACTTCTGGTTTCGGGAGTTTGACGCTTCAGCGCTTCAGGAAATTCGTGCGCTTCTTGTTTCAAGACTCCCGAAGCTCATTTCCCTGAACACTTGGATTGGATTCCACCTGTCCCCTTTAAGATCTACGACTCATGCTTGTTTCGGGACTTCAGAATTTGCCCTTCGCTATACTTGGTGCAATTTTGAGATTCTTAATACCCGTAAGACACTGATCTGAACTCCTCATGGGATCTTCGCTGTTGAAAACTGAACTTGCTTCTGCTTGTGTTTCAAGCCCGAAATAGACTGCCATGAAAGTTGTGCCCGGTGTTCATGGCTGCAGCCTGAGTGAACAAGGACTTGGAGGACTTGTTGTGGGTTGGGGAAAACAAAGGAGACGAGCATTCATCGTTAGAAAAAAACCAGAGAGGTTTAGGGCCAAGATTTCCTTCAGATAAGACGTCAAGGGGAATCGGGGCGCTCGAACAAAAAGGGGCAAACAAAAAATGACTTTAACAGTCAAAGGGGAAAATTCAAGATCTCGCCTGCGAAAAGGACAGAGACAGGTAAAGGATACAGACTTAGGTATAAACCACATGACTTTGACAAGTTCATGTCATAACATTTGGCTCCACAGGGGATGGCATGCTCCCTGCGAGCTCCCAAGAATGCGTAGCTCCAATGCCTTAGCTTTGGGTTATGGAGTCTCTTATTCAAAACGAAAAACTAAAAAAAATCAAAACAAAACAAGAGTGGTATTTACAATGGTGAACGTCGGTCACAGCCTAAACAAAATATTTCTTCAGAAAATGCTCATTGATAGGGCCACCCAAAACCTCAGAATCCTCCAAGTTCTACAATTTAAAAGTGTTGTTCAAAAATGCCTCAGAAATTTTGATGGGACCAATCCACAAGGATTCAAATTTGCCATGTTTGCCTTTGTCTTGTTTGGGGCCATCCCACTTGAACACCATAACCCACAACTGGAAATTCTCCTTACTCGCGCTCTTGTCAAAAGCTCGTTTCATTCTCTGTTGATGATCTTGTGCTTTATCAAGCAACTGCTCCCTGGTCTCCTGCACTTCTACCAGCTGCAGTATCCTCCTGACCATGTCATCGGGTTCTCCTTGGTAGTCCTGAAGGAACTTTGCCACAAGCAAAGCAAGATGAGTAGAAAAGATTGCCTCAACGCCATACCCCAACTGGAAAGGGGAAATTCCTAGTGATCTTTTTGTGGTAACTCTGTCAGCCCATAATGCAAACTTTCAGCTTTGAATCCCAGGTTTTCTTGTTCTCTTCTAACAACTTCTTGATGATCTTTATGAGGCTCTTGTTAGAAGACTATGATAATACATTTACCTGAGGGTAGTAGGGCGTAGAGTGTACTAGAGTGATCCCATACTACTCACATAAATTAATTAATGGCTTAGCCGTGAAAGAGGCAACATTATTTGTAACGATCATGTTTGGACAACCAAATCTAGACATGATGTCTTAAAGGAAACTTATGATTGCTTTGTGAGAGGCACTCCTTGTGGGGATGGCTTCTATTCATTTGGTAAAATAATCAGTGGCAGTCGAAATCCACCTGTGTTGGCCACTTGAGGCTAAGTGGATTTCTCTAATGAAGTTAAGACTCCTCTATTGAAAAGGTCCAGAAATCGCTACAGGTTTCAAAGGCAAAGATTTGAGTTGTTGCTTTCGAACAAACTTTTGACACTTGGTATAGGCTCTAATCTTTGCACAAACAACAGTAAAAATACTAGGCCACAAATACCCAGCTCTGAGGATCTTATACGCCGTGGTTCTCCAAAAATGATGTCCCCCACATGAGTTGTCATGAAAATCAATCATTTCTCTTTGGGACTCTTGTGGGTCTAGACATCTCAAAAGAAATCCTAGAGGGCCCTTCCAGTACAACATCTGATCAATGATACCATACTTGATTGATTTGAGTTTCAAACCTCTCACCTTACTTCTGTCCAGACCATTAGGAGGCTTCAACTTCTGCAGGAAGTATATGATGTCTTTGTACTAGGTGCATTTTGCTAAGTTGGGGCTGACATGACAACCTTCACCAACAATCTCAGTTTGTTGATTTTCTGAGTCTATATTCATGAAATTTACCCCCAATGCCTTGCAATTCAACTCAGCCAGTAACCTGGCTAAACCTAGGCCTTTCACCAATTTGGTAGGTTTTATTTCAAGGTCAAACTCCAGAATTTTGGCGATCCACTTGCTTCTCTTCCCATCAATATTAGGTTGGATCAGAATCTCCTTTACTGAGGTTGAGGGGACAGGACATATGCAATAATTTTTGAATGCAGAATATAGACCCTAAAAGCCTTGAGGGCTTTCACCAAATCATAAGCTTGCTTCTCCATGATATCATATCTTGCTTCTGCATCCCTTAGTGCTCTGCTGAAAAAGGAAATAGGTTGTTCTAACCCTTCTACATTTCTTTGTAACAACACAACAACCAGTGTATCAGATGAAGCGAAGGAAAATATCAGAAATTCCTTGGAATAGTATGGGCTGATGAGAACAGATGCTTCAGTCAACAACCTCTTGATTTCGTTGAACAAATCTATGGATTCAATAGTCCATTTCACTTCATTCCCCTTCATGAGCATGGTTGTAACGTATTTAACCAACTCAACAAAATTAGAAATGAACCTTCTCAGAAAATGATTTTTCCCAAGAAAGACTGAACCTCCTTCCTGGATCTAGGAAGAGGCAAGGATTGGATGGCCTCCACTCTACTCAGATCAATCTTCACCCCTTCAGCTGACACAATGTGCCGTAACAATTTTCCCTCTTGCGACAAATAAAGATTTCTTAGGATTGAGCGAAAGGCCAAATCTTCGACACTTCAAGAAGACTTTCTTTAGGTGATGACAGTGTTCTTCATCAGACCTGGAGAATATTGTAATGTCATCCAGATAGATGACCACAAATTTGTACTTTCCTCCAATGAAAGCAATGTCCATGGCTCACTAGAAGGTCGCTCCTACATTCATCAATCCAAAGGGAATTTTAGCATACTTGGATGTGCCCCAAGGAGTCGTGAAAGTTGTCTTCTCTCTATCTTTAGGGAAGACAGAGATCTGGTTGTACTTGGAGAAACCATCGACCATAGACATCCCGGACGAACCCGTCACTCTCTGCAAAATGTGCCTCATTTTCAGTAAGGGGTAATTATCCTTTTTGGAGCTTCTGTTCAAATTTATGAAATCAACACACAACCTGATTTCCCCATTCTTCTTCCTGACCGGAACCAAATTAGCCACCCACTCAAAAAATCTCAAAGGGATGATGATCTATGCATCCAACAACTTCTTGACTTCTTTTTCCATAATCGTCAATAGCATGAGATTCATTTGTCTGAGCTTCTACTTGAAAGGTTTGGCATCTTCTTTCAAAGGGATTTTCTGTTCAATGATGCTGGTGTCATATGTTCTCAAATCCTCGTATGTCCAAGCAAAAACATCAGCGAAATCCTTCAAGAGTCTGACATATTCAGCCCTTTGTTCTTTTGACAAGCTACTAGACAATTTGAACCATTTGGGATCCTCCTTCGTTCCCAAATTGCATTCAGTCACATCAACCTCTTCAGTTGATCCTTCAACCTTTACATCAACATCATTTCTGTCAAAAAATCTCTCCAAAGGGACAAGCCCCTTTGGAATATGGTTGCTAGGCAATTGAACAATATAATGGTTAGCAATGTTATTCTTAAAAACCCCTGTACTCGCTATAACATCCATCTGGCTACTCTGGTCATTATAAACCTCTGCACTACGATGATGTCCCAAAGTGGGGACATTACATAGCCACCCACGATTAAGACCAAAAATAATAAATTTTGGATGGATGGATCATCATCAATGGAATGAAGAAAGCATGAACATAAGAAAATCATATTACTTGGTTTCATCACACGTGAAGCCTTTAATTGCAAAGCTTTGAGGACAAAGCTTTTTGAAGGAGGGTACCAAGTTATGATTTAAGGGGGGTATATATGGGGTTAAATGTATATGATATGACTCTAAGGGGGGGGGGGAGGCATAAATGGGGCTAAATGTACATGTATTTTGTAAATGTATATGTAATAGGGTCAGCCTAATAGTAAATGGGCCTCAAATGTAGTGTGTGAATAGGTATATATAGAGATCATGTATTCATTATTGAGTGGATGTGAATTGTGATGTATGAATGTATTTGGATATTTGGAGGAGGTTCTCCTATTCTTTAAGGAGTTATTGTGGAACTCTCCTCACATGTACAGTGTGTGAGTAGGTATATATAGAGATCATGTATTCATTACTAACGGGATGTGAATTGTGATGTATGAATGCAATTGGATATTTGGAAGAGGTTCTCCTATTCTTTAAGGAGTTATTGTGTAACCCATCTCTCGATCTATATTGGAGTTGTGCTCCATGCTCACATTTGTGTACATGGTGTGTACTTCTGGTTTATTGCGATATTTGAAGGTATTGGATCATAACACCATTATCTCTTATTTCTCCATGGATGTATGTTTTGGATTATGCCTTATTTTCATTTACATTAAGGATGAATGAATGCTTGTTTTATTACATTTTTTGTACTCTGGATGCATGCTGCATAACTGCGATATTGCTTCTTAATGATTTGGAGCAATCTACTAAGCTCCTAACATTAAGTGATTCAATAACTATGTTTATTACTTTGTAGCACACTTCCACCTGTAATGAGTATCCCCACCTACAATGAGTATATTATGAGTATATTGCATGCCCATGGTTGCAACAATGATCAAGAAAACGAACATCAATGGTAGAAGCAATAAGACAACACATGAGCGAGATAGTTAAAATTGTTCATCACCTTATATGGAGCCATACATTCAATAACTTTTAAGTGTTCGAGTTGAGGCCCTTGAAGTATTTGTTGGTAGTGTTAGATTCTTAGTATTTTGGAGCTTGATAGTGTTTAGTGACCAAAACCTTGTTTTAAAGTGTACGAATATCTCCATAATGTCAAACAATCAACTTGTATCAATATTAGATCATCTACAAATATTACCTTATTAATCTTTTACGACTTGTCTAATCTCAACTTCGAGAAAGGATCAAATTTATATATAGGGTGAAGCACATGCTCCAATGAATGGGCTCTTTAGAAATTGCGGTTGGCTACTACCAACGTTCCAAGTCATTTCATTTGGTTTTATTTTCTTTCACATCAATAAATACTCTACCGTCTACTCTTATCCCTTGAGGTTTGGCGCCAAGCAGAGTTGAAAACCCCACACACAGACAATCTGCGTCTACTCTTATCCCCTGAGGTTTGGCGCCAAGCAGAGTTGAAAACCCCACACACAGACAATCTCCAGCCACAGCAGAAGAAGAAAATGCTGAGGTTGAAAGTTTTGGGCGCCCGAATTCTGGGCGGCAGTGCTACCAGGCGCTTCCAACCCCTCTGCATGCCCTTCAGTTCCAGGTATCTTTCGCATTCTATTTATTATTCAACAAACTGCAAGTCGAGAGGTCAAAACCCAGCAGCCTTTTTAAAAACCCTTCTGGAGACAACGGGGGCTTTGCCTTTGCTGGACCTCGTCAGTGGATTAAAAAAAGGAGATCGAGTCGAGCCTATAATTTTTCTTGTATTTGTTTTCATTGTTGTTTGCTTTTTGTTGGGCATTTGCAGCCACTGGTATTCCAAGGTTGCGAAAGCTAGTTCTAATGATGAGTTGTCTGAGGTCCGTGGCTTATCTTCGAGTTTGGATCATTATGCTCTCACTCAGCCGGAATTTTTGCGGCGTAAGTTCATAACCCTTTACATTATTCTGGTAATAATCGAATAGTGCTCATGTCTCTGCATTTCAATGTATTATAATATTATTACATGCTATCGTCCATTACTCTCAAGAATAGAATAAATCTTTACATACAGTTATCTACATGTTTTGATTTGTATACAAAATTGTCTTTCCAGTGTGTGTATATATATACACACAAGAAAAGGGAATCTGTATTTTTACCCACCATCACACACACACTTGAAGAATACGAACATGGCTAAATTGTCTTTCCAGCGTGTGTATATATACACACACAAGAAATGGAAATCTGTCTTTTTACCCACCATCACACACACACTTGAAGAATACGAACATGGCTAAATTGTCTTTCCAGTGTGTGTATATATACACACACAAGAAATGGGAATCTGTCTTTTTACCCACCATCACACACACACTTGAAGAATAAGAATAGGGCTTGTTGGTACTCTGCCAGCACCATGACTGGACCCATCTTTCATTTTATCTCTCTCTATATTTTTATTTATATTATTTTTTTTCTGTTTTCTTTTTCCCAAGGAGAAAACATTTTATTTGATTGATCTCTCAAGAATCTTACAATCATTCACGACTGCATCAATCAAGAGATGACAGCTATGTTCGAATCTAATCAGAGTTCCTTGGTAAGGACTCAGGCTCGGAGATACATTTTCTCCTTTTTGCCTGAAATGTCAATAACATGAGTTGGCTTTGGAAATCCCATAAAGCAAACATCGAATAACTGACCAAAAGCAAAGCTGGAATGAACCAGTGCATAAAACATGAAAGTTACAAGAATAAACTATCCTCAGCACGAGAAGCCATGCTCATATTCAAACAGTGTGGGATCTGTGCAGAAGGTCTCCATATTGGGAGATTGCCCTCATATGAGAGCTAGGCAGAGAATCCAAAGGAATATATATCCGATTTTCTTACCTTTAGTAGAAGAACTGTTGCTTGTTAGCTTTACTTCCTGTGGCATTTGACTTATTTGAAAGGCTTGCTTTGTTAGAGGAGACAATGAATATAGGACCAAAATTTATAGAGAAGAGCTCCTAGACGGATCCAAAGAGCCAACTAAAGTTGCCCGAAGATTAGTGGACAAGACATCAACAAAATATACCCATGATCGACCCATGATAGAATGTAATGGGAGAGAGGTAGCCTCACCACTAGATTTGTCCTTAAGTGACCTTCACTGCTTGACCCTCCATTTGATGCATTGTCATTGCAGACATTAGACATGGCTTTTGCAATGATTTATTAACCAATGAGGACATCTAATATTAGATGGGGCTTTCAAAAAGGAACTTGTAATTGGATTGACCTCACAATCCAACATAGTGTTGATTCTAGATGCTTGGTGATGGGGAAGGGAAAGGATGTTTGATACACTCTAAGAGAGCTTGCCCAGGGCGTCTAAACACCAGAAGTTCACACTAGGAATGAACAAATAAAAAATATCTTCTTGAGAAACCACCTCTTACATCTTGATATTCCTTATTTTGCTAGATTGAGGAAAAGACGCATGATCCATTGGTTCCATTTGAGGATGAGGCTCCAGCCTCTCTCTTTCGTGGATTGGTCGATTCCTTGCTAGATTTGATTACGACTCATAAGAAGCTAGCTCAAATTTTTTAGGATGGATTGAACTCCCCATATTGCATCAAAGCCATCCCTTATGAGCAATACATCATCCACACCATCCACCACTAAGTTCGTTTATGCTTGGGCTTGTGATGGCATCCTTTTGACCAATTTTGGAGTGCCTCTCCTACGCTTCCAAGCAACAACTTTAGATCACAATCTCTTAACATGTGTCCAATATGGTTGCATAATTGACATCTAAAAGGAATGTTTTTGTAGTTTAGACATTGTATCCACTCCTTACTGTCGCACACCATCGTAATTTGATCCGACAAACCACTACTAATTTTCATCTTCATCAATATCCTTGGGATGCCTTCAAACTTATGAGCTAGGGTTTGCATTGCCATGTGTTGGAAAGAGTCCAATGCAATCCCTATTAACTTCAAGACTTCCTAGTCCAATAATGTAGAGGAAGGTTAGAAAGTTCAACTGAAAGGAAAAGGTTGTTCTTCCATGCATTGCTTGAGTCAAAACTATCATACCACGTTGAGAGAACCAACCTAGAAGAGCCAAACATTGAAGGACCTCCTTTGAGAACGACATCCTTGTCTCTGTGACTTTCAAAATGAATGAAAACATCCTCTTTTCAAAGGAGAAATACAAACCTTGCTTTTTGCCACATTATACAAGTCTCCCCCCCAAGTTGCCATTGCCTTGTGTGCTAGTTTTTTACCATTGATGTATTTGAATAAAGCTTTCTGCCTAATCTTTGAAACCACTTCTAAGGTCCATTCTATTGGGAACGAGACTCACTTTGTTTTATTATCGACTATGAGACACCTCTTCCTGCCCTTTGGGTTTGGGTTGCAAGAATGATTTTTGGTTGGAGAAATGTTTATGCCCCCCTCCATTGAATTGCCCAAAGAAGGATCAAAGCCCACTTCTATTCGTTGTTGCTCACCTTTGCTCGTTCATATATATATGTGTGTGTGTGTGTGTGTGTGTGTGTGTGTGTGTATGTGTATGTATCTGTATGTGTATATATATGTATGTATGTATGTATGCATATATATATGTATGTATGTATGTATGCATGTATTCGTGTTGCATATATATATGTATATACATACATACATATATGTATGTATGTATCTGTGTTGGCATACTTCAATCACATATACAAACAATCAAATGTGCAATTCAACATATGAGATGTATACAAGAAAGTGTACACATTTTTAAGCAAACAAGCAATGGGTGTATATATAGCTAAATGTGTAGGCAATACAAAGTTGCATAAGTTAGACAAATTGAGAACAATGAAACATATCTTTTGTAGTTATGATTATAATTGAATGGAAGGTACAAAGATGGAAGCTTTAACTCTAGGAATATCATGATTGAAAGTCAACATTATGGAAAGATAATGAGCTACCTAGTTGTTACACATTATTTTGGTCACTTTGGTGATGTCTCTACTGTTATGTGTTCAGGCTCTCACAAGGACTTTTTGCTTGAGAAAAGTGACTGCTGTCTTCTTCCACAAAACATATTTTTAAGATGAGTTCGTAGGCTGACTATGTTGTAGGGTGCGAGAGTCTTGATTCTCGCAGGCAACCCTATATCTAGCCTGCGAGGT
This sequence comes from Picea engelmannii, assembly GCA_009831015.1. NCBI lineage: Eukaryota > Viridiplantae > Streptophyta > Pinopsida > Pinales > Pinaceae > Picea > Picea engelmannii. The sequence goes on along the minus strand of ML819032.1, from coordinate 68,244 downwards.
GTTCGCAGTCTGCTCCATAGGTAGGGTGCGAACCTGTTTTGAAGCTTGAAAGGAAGAGGAAGTTACGGAGGTTCTAGAAGAGTATCTTCTAGAAAATGAGTTGGCATTCACATGGTTGGCATTCTACTGACTTCTCAGATTTAGTGGGATTATCCTCATCCCTTTAACCATCTCTCCTTCTCCTATATAATGAAGGGTTTCTCAAGGAAGAGGTTAAGCAAGATTGAATGGAGAATTGATGAAAGAATTGTGTGAATAACCCTGCTTGGATTGAAGCTTGAAGACTCTATTTGTCTATCAAGTTGTACTGGATCTTCTTCATGCAAGTGTAGAGCAAGTGTGTGTGTTGGAACCAAGGACCACCAAAAGGAAGCTTGCGACATCAAGGCGATCTAGTTGTATCTTCTACTTCCATTTAATACAATACAACGACATGTCCCTTTCCCATAAAATCACTCTTATTTTATTGCATAACTCTTTGATCATATGCATAGGTTGACATTGAATATACTTTGCTATCTTCACTTTGGTTGGTTTGTGTTGTCTTGGACCTGATCTCATAAGAGCACCGTTGCGAAGTAGGAACAACAGAGACCTAAGGAAGCGATATAAAGGTATGTCACTCATTCCTTCTCCGTAGTAGATTTAATGACTGCAACTTAGAGAAAGAGTCATGTCCTGTCCTGTTTTGTTCTAGATCCAGGTGGATCTAGGGAGATCTGTTAGTGTTCGCATATATCGATTTATCCTGTAACACTAATGAATAGATCTAGTCAAGAAGGGCTCTTTGTTGTACATAAGATTAAGTCAACAACACCATGGACGTGAGTTTTGACTTGGAAGCTAAGGTGGATAAGTTTGGGATGGATTCTATTAAAGTTAAGAATCTTAGACATTTTTTTTTGAAAATTTGTGCACAAAGGAGAAATTTGCAAAACTTTTGTTCAAAGTAGAAATTGTAAAAGATTAAAACTCTATTACTAGTCCCCCCAACATTGCAATGGGTCCATATGATGTTACCTAACAGACATAGGATTCGAGGATGAATCATTTCTAAAAGGATCAAAATTTATTTTAGGTTTGGAAATGTTACGGTGAAGCAAAGTAGTAATTTGGAAATGTTGTGGATTACATACACATTCTAGTATGGTTTTGTGTCGAATAATTACACACTATAGAACCTGTTCATCTATTTTAACATATTTTGTATATCATTGCAAGAATCTTTTAGTCTTTTGGCCATGTATTGGTTGATGGGACTGCAAAAGGGACCATGATACAGACATTTCAACACCACTTTTTGCATGCCTTCACATGTCTTGAAGACCACTTTTGATGTAGAAAAGAGGATTTTTGGAGATCAAAGACCATTTGGAGCAACATCGTCTTGTTTGGATGATTAATCCACACTTTTGGGTGAAATATGAGGGAGCATAGTTGCTACCCTCATTGTCAAATGGTGAAGGGAAAGTCTTGCATTCACCTTCACTTTTTGCCTTAATCTTCATTTGTTAACGTTGCCTTCATTTTTTGAGTTTGCATCCATCTTTATGTGAAATGAACAATAGCATAACTTCAATTGTTATTAGTCACATCATGTTAAGTAGATATTAGTTTGTTAGTAAAGGGCATCGGCCCAAGAGTTGCTCTATAGAATCATGATTTCTCATAATATGTCATAAAATATACTCTTCTACTCCCATCTTGGACGATTGAGGATGGTAGGCAATAATTGAGGTTCTGCCAAACTTATTATTTCTTCTATGTATGGATTTGGTTTTGGTGACATTAGTGCATCCATTGTATTGTCTATTGGGAGAGCTCCTATTGAGACACGGGACAAACCACTTTCTCTTTCTCATGTGTTGTTTTTTGCTTTGTTGTTTTATGATTCAATAATTATTTAAGCAGTTCTAGATTTGGTTTTCCTTATTTAACACTAGATGCTAACTATTAGATGCGTTGAATGATAAAATAATATTTGCAACACTTTTCCTTTGAAGTAGAAAACGTTATTTTTTTCACGACATATAAGATTACCAAAAATATAAAAACTACCAATTCTTCTGGAAGGGTTGTAAAGTGAAATATCCGTTAGAAGTACATGACCTTAGATTGACACACATCGGTCTTTGAGTGGATGAGCCAAGTGTGGACTTTTTGAACTCAAGATCTCACGATGAGCCTCCCATCCTTGAAGGAAGATTTGTGCCCTAAAGTAGATGCTCTTTAAGGACATAGTGGAGATGGGGCACGATGTCACCTTTTCCATTTCTTTTTGAAAAGAATAGAGACATCTTTTATTGAGAGCATAAAATGGTTAACCTTTCTAAACACCATGATAGTAACAAGAATAGTGGTGTTGTCTTAATTGCTTTCCCTATTGTGTTGCCTATAAATAATAATCCAATTTTAAAGAAAGAATGATCCCTTCAATCATCTTACCATAATTTATTAGAAAAATGCATGAAGAGCCTATCACATTCATGTTTGAATTCGAGGTTGTCGTGGGCATGATTATATGAAGGAATAACATGGATTAAACTAATTCACCTCTACATTAAAAGGTTTTGCAATGAAATTTTTATTTGTTGTAAGGAGATTCCATTAGAACATGAAATAATTGCAACAATGTAAAGAATATTGTAGAGATTACACATGAAAGAAGAAATATTGAAATGAAAAAAGATGAAGATTGAAGTCTAGAGGATTAAATGACTGGTGGCTTGATGTAATGGTTGGTGGAGATGCATCGATGAATTCCTTGGATTTAATTAAGAGCCTTTGCCTTCTCTATTCGAGGTGTTTACACAAGTGGTGACGGGGAAATCTAGTTAACTGACAAAAAGATAGGACCTGGAAAGCATTGGTAGTTGTGGAAAATTCAATGAGTTTGTCAAAGGTTGAATTGAGTAGCATGTGAAGGAATTTGAAGGAGGACATTTATCTTTCAATGGCAACACATTCGATGGGCATGGATATGAAGGCAACAACTCCTCTACGTGACAACAACCATGAAGGGAGATCGTCACACATTCATAAAGATATGCCATATGCAGATATAGAACAAAAAAGCAGAGTGTAATGACCAAGAAAACCCCTTCTTCTTAGTATGTACAGATATAACTTGAAGCTTGGTTTTTAATTCGAGCAACATAATGACTTTGTTGCCTCACCATATAATAACTATCATTGTTATGGACAATCCTGTTATAGATATGATTAAACATCCTCTACTTTGATGTAATCACAACTCATGCAGGTGCTAATAATATGACCTACTTCTTTCACATACAACTCTATTTTTGTGCCAAATGCATAACCTCCATTGCCACTTACAATTCCTAATGCATATATGTAAACCTCAAATAGTAGTGTACAACCCTTAATGAGCCTCAACAGATGAGAATTGGCAACCAAGAACTAATCACATGAGTTTGTCTCCACCTCCAACCCACTCGCATTTGGCTAGAAAACCATTTACAATAGGCCTATAAATGCAACATGTGCAAATCCTTGTGCAATTGAGTATGCCTCTTGATTTGAATTTGATTGAGAGTGAAATGAAAGACAACAATAAGACAAAAAAGAAACACAAAGATGTAATGAATACTAAATTCTATATGCAAAGAATAGTGAAAATATTGTGGATACAATGGCTGTAATGATGGTAGCTTTCTTGGAGAAGATGTGTTTGCTATGTTCTGCTCATTTGCAAAAATCCCACAACAAGAGGCTAAAATTGGATTTTGTTACAATGCCCCAATCCCCAAGAGTCAAAACCCTAAGATCCAAAAAGCCTAACCATAGGAGTTGAGGTGGTGAAATAGAGGTGGGCCTTGTGGAGCCTAGTTGGTATGTCAACATCTTGGGGCCATAAATTTTGCATATAAACTTTGTTTTGGGGGCTCTTTGGATTGTTAGAAGCTTTTATTGAGCTTCACAAATTTGGTAGGTTGGGCACACGGAAGGGACATTGGCTATTTGAAACACCAAAAGTGCATGAAAAGGGCTTGGAAAATCTATCGAAAGTTCAGGACTTACAAACTCGAAAGATCGAGGATCGTTTTTGAGATGGTGCTAGATTTAGGATTTTTGTTTAGTTGACTCTCAAAGGTCCACTTGTACAAGTCGTCCCCCTAGGAAGCAATGGTTCCCATTATATCATGTTCTTGTATTAGATGGGGAAACGTTTGTTGGATTTAGTTCTTGGTGAGCCACTTTTCTTGTTGGAGAAGCTAACTTGCTTTGACAACTCGTTAGCGTTGTATATTTTGTTGGTAGATTTTCTTTTATTTTGGTGTCCATGATCGTGTCCACTGTAGCTTGTTTGATGCAATAAGGGTTTAGCTTTGTAGTACCTTTGTCTGCCTCATTTTGAGCATGGGAGGACTTTCCTTCTGTTGATGCAATGGGTAAGGCTACGAATGGAACCCTAGGCACACTTGAAAAGGTTTGTGGCCAATATAATTGTGAAGAGCTTTGTTGTAGATGTGTTGAACATAAGGAAGGCTTACATCCCATGCACATGGATGTTTTGAGTTGTACATCTCGAGGATATGTATACAGATCATGTTGACTGCCTATGTCTATGCATTAGTTTGGTGATGGAAGACATTTGATTCGGTTTGTCCATTCTTGGGATAGTGTACTAGTTCTTGACTATGATCTTGTTTAAGAATATATAAT